>BJCO01766193.1:0-18902 GCA_018326465.1 Flaveria floridana | reverse complement strand
CATGCTCTGTTTGAACTGAAACTATTAACTGTGCTATTTTATGATGCTTGTTTGTTGTGGTTATTGTTGATACCTGCTGATACTTAAATCACAATCATTAATTCTTTCGTGAACCGCTTGTTTTATGTGGATAGATCTATTTGGGAAATTCCCCACACACAGTGGCTCCCGCTACAGGGAGGTACCCCACTGAGATCCTGAGGGGTCATTTGTGGCATGTGACAGGTTTTGTTAAGAAACTATGGTGAACCATCCAGGCAGGTATGGTTTATTGTTTTAAGGCTCAGTTCTTCCTTCGGGAATATCCGGTTAAACACAAGTTTAGAAGAGGCCAACCGGGGACTGAGTGCAGGGTTGATTGTGACCCCACAACAGTGATAACTGATACTAAACTTTAAATTATGGACTTTCAGAGTCCCTTTTGATTGAAGACTTTAAGCACTTATGTTTTCAAAGTCAACTAATGGATTCTAAAGAGACTTTTGTTTTTAAACTTTAAGTACTTGAATTCACCAACTTTATGTTGACACAAAATCCTTTTGAGCATGTCTTCAGGTACAGCTAGGGAGAATAGTTGAGCTATAGAAGATATCTAAATCCAAAACAAGAAGTAAAGGTAGATGTTGAAGACAAAAGTTGAGCCTAGAAGCCTTAATTACTGAAGCCCCAAGCAATATTGACCAAGAGATTGATCATGATACCTATAGATTATAGATTGAGGCACCTTGTGAATTGAAACAAAGCCAATATTCTATAGTAAATATTGTGATTTATATTGTAATAAACCATTTAGTTTCCGCTGCATTTTGGTTGTTGTTTACTAACGTTATGTCCCGCCTCTCTGGGCCCGGGGTGTGACAGATATGAAAACTGGTACCATAGTAAAGTCCCCATTGATCACTCCTGATGATTTTGATACTTGGTGTTTAAGAATGGAAGGCTTCATCAAGTCACAAGACAGTAGGATGTGGGAGTCTGTTACCATGGGAGCTTACATTCCATGCACCTCTTCAGCTGCTACTGGAGGTGGCATGATTCCAAAAGAAGTGACTGACTACTCTGAAGAAGATAGAAAAATAATAGATGTAGATCAAAAAGCCATGACTGCCCTCTAAACTGCTTTTCCAAATGCTATCTACAGAATCTTCAAGAAGTGCAAAACTGCTAAGCAGCTCTGGGATGCACTGAAGCTGATGTATGAAGGGTCTACTAAAGCCAAAGAAAACAAGAAAGACCTTCTGATGCAATAGTTTGAGAACTTCACCTTCAAAACAGGTGAAACCATGACTCAACAATACTTCAAGTATGTTGAGATTGTGGACACTCTGGCGGATGTTAGAGTAAAACTGGAGAACAAGGATATTGTGAGGAAGTTCATGTCCTCTCTTCCTAGAGAATGGACACATTACTATGTGGTCATTAAGAGGACTAAAAATCTCAAGACCCTCACTCTTACTGAGTTGTATGGCATACTCAGTGGTTACCAGATGGAGATGAACATGCAAAATTCTTCTAGCAACTCCAGCAATCAGCAGAGTTCTGCCCTTCATGTGGTTGAAAGGGATTGCAGAGAACTACAACACCATTACATCTCTTACCCTGACAACTCACCAAAGGGCCCTTTCATCACCTTCCCAGAGACACCAAGGGAGAGCTACATCCAAGGAAGCTCATTCCAAGAGACAAGCTCATCTTAAGCCTTTGTGTCTCATGATGAAAGCACAAGCAACTTTCTCTTCACCCTTGAAGATTTGGACTGTATTCATCCAGATGATCTGGAGTACATAGAGATAGTTCAACAAATGACTCTTCTTACTCACAGAGCCAAGAAATTCTACAAGAGGACTGGGAGAAAGTTTCCTAGCAATGTATCTATTGGAAAGTTTAGGCTGACAAAAGCAAGGTAAGATGTTACAACTGTAACCAGATGGGACACATTGCTAGGGAATGCAAGGCACCCAGGATAAATGGTGGCCAGGCGCAACTCAAGCCAAACTACACTGAGGGAGCTCCACATACCAAGAAGCCCAAGCAACAAGCTGCAGTTTCTGTAGAAGAATGAGGCTTTGATTGGAGTTTCCATATAGAAGATGTCTCTCCAAACCAAGCACTGATGGCAGATCTTGATGAAGCCAAGGTATTAGAACATCTTTATACACCTGAGTGCATTGCTTAAGTAAACATATATAGGTCTTATAACTTAGAAATGATATCTGATCTTGAGTCCTTGAACATCTTAAAATCTAATTTCAAAAGAGCTGAAAACGAGTATAAGTTAGAAATAGAAGAATTAAAGAAAACTATTTCAACTCTTAAACATGAGCTACCAACTACAGGACTCAAATCAAGGATCTCATTACTAAGTTAACAGAGTGCCAGGCTGAGCTAGTGATCAGCAAAACCAAGGCAGAGAAACATGTTCTTGAAGAAGAGACCTTCAAGAACATAATATCATCATCCCTGCATTCCAAAATGTGTTATCAAAATAAACAGGGTCTGAGATTCAGTGAGATAGCTCCTATACACACTCTACTGTTTGTAAGATCTCCAAAGTATGGAGCTAGTCAATATGAGCTTCCATCCATATATCCTAGTGTTAAAGAGGATGAAGAGGAGATAGTGAAGGATAGATCTGGGAAGAGTGAAGAAGATCATCCTAATAAGGGTTACTATTCTCCTTAGTATAGGAAGAAGTCAGGGATGACTAAGTCCAAGAGGAAGAACTTGATTCGAGCAGCAAAGAGAAGATACAAGAGAGTTCAAGAGATCAAGGCCACCTTCAACTCCAAGCAGAAACAAGTTTTTATCTCTGCAGGTTTTGAAGTGGTAAAGACTATGAACACAACTTTGAAGTTTAGTACTAAGAGTTCAAGTACATGTTCAACTCATCCCTATGAAGGAATGAAGACTGATCAGCTGTGTAACACTGCTACAAAGCATGAACCATCACCTCCAAAGCCAAGACCTTAGGAGACCTGTCACAACATCTACAAAGACGGGAATAAAGATGGAAAGTGATCAAACTTAGTCTTCCATTCATAAGAAGACTCTCAAAAGGAAGCACATGGATTGTATTATGTGTAGCAGTACTTATCATCTTGCTAAGGATTGCCTTTACAATCCCAAAAGTACTGTCAACACAACAAGGAAGAAGAGTTTTGAGAGAAGTAGGAAGAAGAAAGCTTTGGAAGAAATCTGTTCTTCTTTTAGAAGTTCCAAAATGAAAATGAAGACAAGTGAAAATTTACCTTCAGAAGAAATGGGTCTCGGAAGAAAGTAATGCTTCCGAGGCACTGAAGCTTGCTACAGTGAAAGCAAGATCTTCCGAAGGGTCAGTCTCCAAAGCTTCCGAAGTTGCCAAAATTTCCAAAGCATTGAAGGTCAAGTCTAATCTTTCAAAGATGGTGTGGAAGATAAATGAATACCATGTGACTGAAAATTCTTCACTTACAACAACAAGTGATCCCCATAGTCTTTGTATAGGATCAAACTGTCACACCCCCGCAGTCTCAGTATAGTGATCCCCGAGTCGAAGGTAATGCCTCTGGGGTGTTAAGTGTAGGGTCAGGTGTAGGTTCGGTGACAGAGATAGCAGGTGGTGCAGGGGTCTCAGTCTCAGTGGCATCAGTTGACTGAATCAGGGCACGGGGAGTAAGAGTCAGGAGGACAGATGTGGATCCTGCAGAAGAGGTTAGAGACGTGGGCTCGTATTCCTCATCCGAATACTGAAGACATATCTATGACAAGGCAATACACAAGTACAATTGATATGAGTTAGGTTAATGTATAAAGCGTTAAAGACATGTAATGAACTACAGTTATAGTCTAGGTCCACTAAATGCAGCCTAATTCCCTATAACCAATGGCTCTGATACCAATCTGTCACAGCCCCAACCACGGAGGTTTCCCGCGGGGCGTGAACGTCATGGAAACCATAGTCATTGATCGATCACTACATGATTTGGTAAACATACGTTACAATTAAGTTTAATACAAAGTTGTTTTCAGAGTTGAATTACGGAAGCGGTAGAACTAATGTAATTGTTTTCAAAATATAACAAATACAACAATAAATGTCCCAAATAGCATGAATGGCCCTAAATGCGATGTGGCCCAAGCTAGCTTAACTTGATGCAAATGTCAAATACCTGAGGAAACATGCATGAAATATGTCAACATAAAATTGGTGAGTTCACAGGTTTTCAAGTAATAGTAAACAATGTAATGGACCACAAGTCTTTCCATGATTTGATTGTCTATCATACAATGCTACAATATGATATAAGCACCATAACCGAAGCTTGATTGTAACTGTAATAAATTGCCCCTACCCATGCCTACCGTAAGCATGGGTGTGAACAGGCTAATAATGCACCCGTTTAGACCTCCAGTCAAGGTTAGGGTAATTAACCCAGGTGGGGATAGTCAAACCCAATAGTACTATCCATGATTACCTCGTTTTAGGAAATAAACTAACGGTTTGATAACAGGGGACTTTATACGGTAAGTAAACAACTTATATAACATATGAAATCATTGACTAGTAAATGTGTCCAAGAAATTAGTATTTTGCATGTAATCTCCCCCAAAAGTAAAATAAGTAAAAATGGGGCCGTGAAACTCACCTGACAGTGGTAAACGAGTATGTAAACTTGTAAATACCCAAAGTTCTCGAGGAGACCGACCTAAGCTCGCCCTAAAATAATTAAGGCAACTTATGTCTAAGTAATTGCTCCTACATGTAATGTGAGCATGTAACTTTTTCATCCAAACACTTAATAGCAAAGTGTTTGACTCGACGACCTGTTAGTGACATAATGTGGGTATTTGTGAAATATATATATTACTAAAAATAATATATTAATAAATTATACTTCACTGGAAAGTGTTCAAAAATATTTGTATCTTAAAGTTGACATATTATTTGAGTAATTAAATATCGTTTCGACTCGACCCGAGACGTAATTTGAGTATTCAGTAATTAGTTATGTAATTTACATATGAAATTATAGAAGCTAGGGTTTTTAAATAATCTTATTTTCATAAGTACAATATTATTTTCATTATATTATTTTACTTGTAAATTTTGAAATGTTATCATCCAAGTAAAATCACTAGTTTTCTTATTTTACCATCCATGTATCAATATATTTATATTTGTCCACAAAATAATTATTTAATTATTTTCTTAGTAGTATTATTCTTTTATTTTGTCTAGTTCTTGACATATATTAAATTAGGGTTTTTTTAATTTATTAACTAACTTTGGTATATTATAAAGTAAATCCTTTTAATAATATAACTAGTCAATTTACTAACTTGTCTTAATCCATCTATTAACTAACCAAATAACTAATATTATAAAGTTCATAAATTTATATTTTAAGTCTCATGTCAAATAAGCAACAAAATCATGTGCCATCTTTGTTAAAAGTCATCTAGTAACCATCCTTTTTAAACTAACATAATATAGTTATAGAGTTCATATGGTTCTCATTTAAAGTATCATGTTTGTAACACCCCGAAATTTTATTTAAAGAAAAGGAAAATAAAACTAAATGGAAAGAAAAGAAAATGGACACAAGTGGAGGGGGGATAAAGTGTACAAAGTACAAAAGTCTAACATTTTATATTAAAATGGGTATGGCCGCCCACATTAAAGTAGAGAACTGCTTTTGTTCTCGGTTGAAGAAGAAGAAGAAGAAGAAAGCTCTCGGTTCTAGAGAGAGAGAGGGAGAAGAAGCTTCAAAGGTAAGTTTTCTTGATTATAAGTCCGCTTTCAGCTGGGTTTCGAGTTCTAAAACGAAGTTCTTGGTTATTTGTGTTTGTTCTCGGGACTTGGGAGCTGAATTTGAAGGTGAGTCTCGGATTTGAAGTGTGCTACTGAAAGAGTGCTTAAGGTGAGTTTCTAGAACTCCTCTTTTACTGATTTTAAAGTGTTTGGGGCTATTATGCATACCAAGTAAACATTTTTAAAAGAAACCATGAGTTTCAGCCTATTGTTCGATGATGTTCTGTGTATGTATGCTTTAGAGTTGGTTTATGGGTTAGTGTTGATATTTAGCATGATTAGGTGCCCTTAGTATGTTAGATCTGTGCTTGGGTATTGTTAAAATGATAATCGAGTGTTGTATATAGCATAGAAAATATTTCAAAATGATCCCATGCGCCCTAGTGTGTGCTCATACGTCTAAGTGTCCCCATGCGCCCAAGGACATGCGTCCAAACAGTAGCCATGCGCCTGAACAGTGGCCCATGCGCCCAGCATGTTGGCCATACGCCTAAGTGTTGGCCATGCGCCCAAGAGTGGGCCATGCGCCTAAACAGTGATCCCATGCGCCCAGGATTTACTCAGGAGCCCAAGTGTTGGGCCATGCCCCCAAATAGTTCCCATGCGCACAAGTTGTTAAAACGGCTAAGTGTAGATGCACCAAAACAGGCGCCATGTGCCTGCATTGTGGTGAAGCGCCCAAATAGGGCAGAAACACCCGAACAGTGCCCATGCGCCTAGACTGTTTTACACAGAATTTTTATGCTCATGCGCCTGAAAAGTCCCATGCACCCATTTTGGACTTGGGATTTACTAAGTGGTTTTAAGGGGGTAAAATAGGGAAATAGGCCCCGTTATGATATGATGGCTTAGGGTTGATGTATGCATGATGATGTGATGATGTGTATGTATGTGAGTGTTATATTATCTTTCTTCGTTAAAAAGTTTTCAAAACATACATATTATGTTCTATAATACATTATGTATGACTTTACGTGGTGTGATGTATGAACGAATAAATTAACAAACGTAAGGTATTATGTAACGAAGTAAAAGATCATGATAAAGTACAAATGAATGAATACGATAAAGTACGTAACAAACAAACACATGAAATAAAGAATGGTGAGTATGGAAGTGACGGATGATGAGATCCGTGTCGCGTACTCCGGTACTGTGTCAGTCTTCGGACATGAGTCGGGGGTTTGTTTGCCAGGCCCCGGCACAGTATCAGTCTTCGGACATGAGTCGGGGGTATTGAATGAGATGAGATAATGAGGTGAGCGACTTTGTGTTGCAACAGACTCGGATAGAGTCTAATCCCTATGATTGACTCGAATGGGATCTTTGTCGCGTATCCTGGTGTTGTGTCAGTCTTCGGACATGAGTCGGGGGTTTGTGTACAGGCCCCGACATAGCATCAGCTTTCGAGCATGAGTCGGGGATATTGGATGAGACAAGATTCGAGTAATGAAAAGTAATGAGCGAAGAAATGAATGAATAAACGAATGAAGATGAAGAAAATAATAATAATTATTATCTGTATGTATGTATGATGTATGCTCATGAACGAAATATCATAATAAAGAACGAAACAGGATCCTTGTCATTCGACCTCAGTAATCATGGCTGTGTGCCATGAAGAGGGTACAGCCTGACAGGATCTAGATAAGAAATGAATGATAATGATGTATGATGAACGAACGAAAGTTAACGAACACAAAGAAAGATAATAATGATATTATCTATGTATACGTATGATGTGTGAGCATGTACAAAAGTATAGTATGATTTGAAAGAAAGTAAAGAACGGTTTTAACAAAAGTAAAGTATTTTATCCATAAAAAAACTAGAACTCACTCAGCGTCACTGATTTTGTATGCATGACAATTGGCAGGTATTTTGGTTGATGCTGACGAGTTGTAGGCATGGATGCATAAGCTATTGGGAGCGTTTTGAGACTGACATCCATATTTTGACACGTCATTGTATTTAGAGATGAAAAGAATGTTGTAATGTAATAAAATGACATGTTTTTAGTTATTGATGAAAGTTTAAATTCCGTTGCAAAATAAATGTACGTTTTAAAATGTTTTATGTGCGATGAATGACCAACTGTGAGGTGCCCGGGATCGGGGCCTTACAAGTTGGTATCAGAGCCAAAGTTTAAGTGAATTGGGTAATTATTTACAAAACCTAATCTTAAACTGGGAATGGGACGAAAAGAAAAAGATTCTAGTCCTAGTAGCTACGTGCCTGCAGGTAAAGGTTTTATGTAAACATTTTATGAAAGCTAACGGTTAACCGGTATTATATGCGCATGTTATGGGGCTAGTGTGCTTTTGTGTAGATTTAGACACTGATGTAGTCAGGATAGGAGATGCTTGGGGTGTGAGGAGTAAAGTAAGTGGCTAATCATAACTGGCCACTATAATTAGGGACTTACTATACTTGACATAATCTGAGCTATTACCTTGAATGACCGTGTTAGTGTTTGAATCTTATAGTGATTAGAAAATGGTTGGAGGTAGATCGTCTAAGGCCTCTAGGTGTGGAGCACAGCGAGGACGTGGTGCTGAATTGCGTGTTACGAGGAATAGGGCTAGGGCTACTGAGAGGACACGTGAGGAGCCCGAGATGCAACACCAGGACGGTGGTGATGAGAGCGCGAACTTGAGGGCCTCCGTGAAAGAGGCAGTAGCAGAAGAGGTCCATCAAGTTATACAGACGATTCTGCCATCTGTAGTGACCGAAGTGATTAAAGTTGTTAGGGAAGGCGAAAGGAAGGAGAGGAATAGGTCCTCGGGAAGGAGAGAGCAATCGGAGACCGAGACGGTTATCCCTACTGATGATGAAGAGGAGGAAGAAGAGATTGTGCCTGAGACAGCATGAGGCTGTAATTATGGGGCATTCAAAAGGTGCAGACCCCCTACCTTTGATGGTAATGGCACTACTGCTGCTGCTCACTGATAGGTGAGGGAGATGGAGGCTGTCCTTGAGATCAGCGAGTGCCGAGAGGACCAGAAGGTGAAGTTTGCCACACAGTCGTTTGTGGACTCGGCCTTGTGCTGGTGGGACAACATTGTCCAGGCTGAGAGTACCAGGGCAATCAGGAGGATGAGGTGGAGTGAACTGAAAAAGCTGGTAATCGATGAGTTTTGTCCTCATCGTGAATTGGATAAGATCGAGAGAGAGTTCTTGTAGTTAGAGGTGGGAACAATGACATACCAGAGAGAGAGTTCTTGTAGCTAGAGGTGGGAACAATGACATACCAGCAATACACCACTAAATTCAATGAGATGGCTAGACTGGTGCCAGATCAGGTGACGCCTACATCACGAAAGATCAAGAGGTACATTCAAGGAATGCCCACGGACATCCGCAGACATCTAATAGCTGCCCGACCAGGTACATTTAGATCGGTGGTCGACTTAGCTGGGAGATTGTACGACGAGCGAAAGGTGATGGTGATAACGGACGAAGAGGAAGAACGGAACCATGCCAAAAAGGGGAATGGAAGGCGAGATAATGATGACAGAATTGTGGCTGAAGGTAAGATGATGAGGGTCGATGATCGAGAGAGGATAACAAGGAAGGACAAGGTATGCAAGAAGTGTGGTAGAGGTCACGAAGGGGAGTACAAATGGGGACTGAATGCTTGCTTCCAATATGGGAAGGAGGGCCACAGGGTAAGAAATTGTCAAATGGCTAAATGTTACGACTGTGGCGAGACTGGACATATGAGCAGAGATTGCAAGAAGTCGAGGGCAGAAAGCTCCGGTGCCAGAAGAGAGAAAAGAGGGTGAAGGCTAAAGCCTTTGCTATGATCGGGAGGAGGTTAGCTCAGACTTAGAGGTAAGGTCAGGTACGTTTTTGAAAATTTAAATTTGTGCATATATGATTTGGTTGTGGTATTAGTAGTAGTTTCGTTCCTGCTGCCTTCTATGATAAGTTGCATGTTAGGAGTAGGAAGATCGATGTCATTCAACATAGGAACTACTATGAGTAAGTCTACTAGATTACCCAGTGCACTGAAGGACTACGCAATAGAATTGAGAGAGCGCTTGTTTTCTGTTAGACCATCGGTAATAGACATAGGTGGATAGACGTACACCTCTGGTTAAATGGAACAGTAACGTATGAGGCAAGCACCGAGTGCTGCAAAAAGATGGATTGATTAATGGTGCCCGATAAAAGTTCAGTGCCGACCTACGACAATGGATTATGATGAAGGCTTCACCAGGAAAGTGGATTGGTCGATTCGAAAATCGAGTAAAGCTAATACTAGAGTATAAAGGGTCATTTACAGTTGCTACTCAGATAAGAGAAGTGACACATCGACTGGAGCTACCCGATGAGTTAAGTGGACTTCGTCTGACGTTCCATGTATCTCGTCTAAGAAAGTGCTCAATCGATGAGGATATAATCGTGCCACTAGATAACACTGAGATGGACAAGTATTCAACTCTAAGAAGCAACTGGTGGCTATCACTGATGAGAGGAAGAGAATAGGCTAAGGAGGATGATGGTTTCACTTGTGCGGCTGCAGTGAAGCCTAAAGGGATCTGAGTTTAAGTGCAAGATCAAGAAAGAGGTGAGACAACATTACCATTAACTATTTGAGGAGCGACAGGTTTCGGGGATGAAACCCTTTTAAGGGGGGTAGACTTGTAACACCCCGAAATTTTATTTAAAGGAAAGGAAAATAAAACTAAATGGAAAGAAAAGAAAATGGACACAAGTGGAGGGGGATAAAGTGTACAAAGTACAAAAGTCTAATATTTTATATTAAAATGGGTATGGCCACCCACATTAAAGTAGAGAACTGCTTTTGTTCTCGGTTGAAGAAGAAGAAGCAGAAAGCTCTCGGTTCTAGAGAGAGAGAGGGAGAAAAAGCTTCAAAGGTAAGTTTTTTTGATTATAAGTCCGCTTTCAGCTGGGTTTCGAGTTCTAAACCGAAGTTCTTGGTGATTTGTGTTTGTTCTCGGGACTTGGGAGCTGAATTTGAAGGTGAGTTTCGGATTTGAAGTGTGCTACTGAAAGAGTGCTCAAGGTGAGTTTCTAGAACCCCTCTTTTACTGATTTTAAAGTGTTTGGGGCTATTATGCATACCAAGTAAACATTTTTAAAAGAAACCATGAGTTTCAGCCTATTGTTCGATGATGTTCTGTGTATGTATGCTTTAGAGTTGGTTTATGGGTTATTGTTGATATTTAGCATGATTAGGTGCCCTTAGTATGTTAGATCTGTGCTTGGGTATTGTTAGAATGATAATTAAGTGTTGTATGTAGCATAGAAAATATTTCAAAATGATCCCATGCGCCTAAGTGTGCTCATGCATCTAAGTGTCCCCACGCGCCCAAGGACATGCGCGCAAACAGTAGCCATGCGCCTGAACAGTGGCCCATGCGCCTGAACAGTGGCCCATGCGCCCAGCATGTTGGCCATGCGCCTAAGTGTTGGCCATGCACCCAAGAGTGGGCAATGCGCCTAAACAGTGATCCCATGCGCCCATGATTTACTCAGGAGCCCAAGTGTTGGGCCATGCGCCCAAATAGTTCCCATACGCACAAGTTTCTAAAACAGCTAAGTATAGATGCACCAAAACAGGCGCCATGCGCTTGCATAGTGGTGAAGCGCCCAAACAGCGCAGAAACGCCCGAACAGTGCCCATGCGCCCAGACTATTTTACATAGAATTTTTATGCTCATGCGCCTGAAAAGTCTCATGCACCCATTTTGGACTTGGGATTTACTAAGTGGTTTTAAGGGGGTAAAATAGGAAATAGGCCATGTTATGATATGACGGCTTAGGCTTGATGTATGCCTGATGATGTGATGATGTGTATGTGTGTGAGTGATATATTATCTTTCTTCGTTAAAGAGTTTTCAAAACATACATATTATGTTCTATAATACATTATGTATGACTTTACATGGTGTGATGTATGAACGAATAAATTAACAAACGTAAGGTATTATGTAACGAAGTAAAAGATAATGATAAAGTACAAACGAATGAATATGATAAAGTACGTAACAAACAAACACATGAAATAAAGAATGGTGAGTATGGAAGTGACGGATGATGTGATCCGTGTCACGTACTCCGGTACTGTGTCAGTCTTCGGACATGAGTCGGGGGTTTGTTTATCAGGCCCCGGCACAGTATCAGTCTTCGGACATGAGTCGGGGGTATTGCATGAAATGAGATAATGAGGTGAGCGACTTTGTGTTGCAACAGACTCGGATAGAGTCCAATCCCTGTGATTGACTCGAATGGGATATTTGTCGCGTATCTCGATGTTGTGTCAGTCTTCGGACATGAGTCGGGGGTTTGTGTACAGGCCCCGGCACAACAACAGCTTTCGAGCATGAGTCGGGGATATTGCATGAGACAAGATTCGAGTAATGAAAAGTAATGAGCAAAGAAATGAATGAATGAACAAATGATGATGAAGAAAATAATAATAATTATTATCTGTATGTATGTATGATGTATGATCACGAACGAAATATCATAATAAAGAACGAAACAGGATCCTTGTCATTCGACCTCAGTAATCGTGGCTGTGTGCCATGAAGAGGGTAAAGCCTGACAGGATCTAGATAAGAAATGAATGATAATGATGTACAATGAACGAACGAAAGTTAACGAACGCAATGAAAGATAATAATGATATTATCTATGTGTACGTATGATGTGTGAGCATGTGCGAAAGTATAGTATGATTAGAAAGAAAGTAAAGAACGGTTTTAACAAAAGTAAAGTATTTTATCCATAAAAAACTAGAACTCACTCAGCGTCGCTGACTTTTGTATGCATGATAGTTGGCAGGTATTTTGGTTGATGCTAAGGAGTTGCAGGCATGGATGCATAAGCTACTGGGAGCGTTTTGAGACTGGCATCCATATTTTGACACGTCATTGTATTTAGAGATGAAACGAATGTTGTAATGTTATAAAATGACATGTTTTTAGTTATTGATGAAAGTTTTAAATTCCACTGCAAAATAAATGTACGTTTTAAAATGTTTTATGTGCGATGAATAACCAATTGTGAGGTGCCCGGGATCGGGGCCTTACAATGTTTATATATATTTAACCCACTTATAAATTTGGTCAAATTGTCACCAAGTTATAACCCATCTTTTGTAATAATATATTTACACTCACTAACTAATTATAACTTAAAGAATATATATAAGCATTCATAGTAATACTTGTAAAGGTTTAAAATCACATAACCATAACATAACCCTTTTGTGACTTATCTTGGGTTTTAACAAACCCTTATTACTTTTCATAAAATCACCAACTAGTAACTTGGTCAAACATGGATCTATGAACATTTAATTTTTAAATCAAGAATAATCATTTAGTTTAGGTTAAATCCTTGAAACACTTTGTTGATAAAAAAAACACCATTTTAACATGAAAGACTTTTGTGGATGAATATTGTTACATATGATCTAGTAGGTGAATAATATAATGAAATGAAAGGTATATAAATAAAAGAGAGTGTTCTTACTAATAACAAGCAAGAAAAGATAGAAGGGTTGATGTAGGATGCTTAGAAGCTTCAAAAATCACTTGGTCTTCAACAATGGCACTTGAATCACCCAAGATTTGTAGAAAATGAGTTGGATATCAAATGAAATGGTGGTGGGGATGCCTTGGTCTAATTTTGAAGAAATAAAGAGGAGAATTGAGTGTAGTATGTGGGTATGGTGGATATGTAAAGTGTATGTCACCACTTATAGTCATCCACCCTTTTTAAATTTGATACTTCTTAAGATATTGATGTAAATTCATGTTTAAAAGGGAGGGAAATAGGTTTCAAAGTAGTAATAGAACCAAGTCACTTTAAACACTTAAAAAAGATAATCACCAAAAGGAAATCCTCAAATTTACCAAAGTCAACCAACTTGGAAAAGTATTTTCTTTGCTTTATCTTGAAAAGAGGAAGAATTGAGGGGGTGATGTGGTGGATGGCTACGTGATGGTGGAATGGTTTGATTTTTCAACTTTTGAGTATTATTGGGTATTTGAGTAGTATTTGTTGTAAAATTGGTATTTTTACATATGTTCATACTTTTACTCTTTACTTATTAAAATACATTAAAATTTTATAAGTACTTGTATAATATCATATCATTTAATATTTATGGTATGTTAATGATACACCATGTATTTAGTAGTTGCGTTAAAAAGATTCATTCCGGGTAAAATATCAATTTACGCGATTAGGTGTATTTATAAATTTGAGTTTTTCCAATGTATTTAATTTAGAATCTAAAATGTTTTGAAATAATGGAATCTAAAATACTTTAAAGCACCTTAAAGTATTTATTAGTACACATATATTAATTATCACCAACGTTCGTGTGTGTGCCGGTTGTATCGCATATAAAAATGGTAATTCCACCGAATCACTGATGCATGAAATGTAATGCATGAAATTTTGCAACGCATAAAACAACTTCAATAATTGGAATTTAATTGAAAATCAATTATTATATTTGTAATTATAACCAACTCAAGGTCGGGTATTGACCTGAAATTGCCGGTTGTCACATACTCCCCATGTTAGAAAGAATTTCGTCCCGAAATTCAGTTATGGTTGTCTGCAGATGCCAAGGTTTCAAAAAAGTAAGGGTAGTTGAGCTTCATTTGATCTTCATATTCTTAAGTAAATTTGGGTCCTCTTCTGGAATTCCATCGGACCTTCACTATAGGAATGCGACTTCATTTCATCTTCTTTACCTCTTGATCTAGGATTTCCATGGGTTTCTCAATAAAATGAAGTTCTTCATCAATCTGAACCTCATCAAGTGGTATAACCAGGGTTTCATCTGATAGGCACTTCTTTAGATTTGACACGTGGAAAGTATCATGAACACTACTAAGTTCTTGAGGAAGTTTTAGCTTGTAAGCTACAGGACCAATCCTGGCTAGGATTTCAAATGGTCCAATGTATCTAGGGTTTAGCTTACCACGTTTTCCAAAACGAATGCTCCTTTCCATGGTGAGACTTTAAGTAGAACCTTATCTCCCACTTGGAATTCCAATGGTTTACGTCTCACGTCAGCATAGCTTTTCTGACGGTCACGTGCGGCTTTGAGTCGGTTCTGAATTTGAGCGATCTTTTCCGTGGTCTCGCGTACGATCTCGGGACCAGTGAGTTGACTATCGCCAACCTCTGTCCAACACAGTGGTGATCGACACTTCCTTTCGTATAGTTCTTCAAATGTTGCGGGTTTGATACTGGGTGATAGCTATTATTGTAAGAAAACTCAGCTAAGGGTAGATGAGTATCCCAACGGTTTCCAAAGTCTATCACACAAGCTCTAAGCATGTCTTCCAATGTATGAATGGTCCATTCGCTCTGACCATCTGTTTGAGGGTGGTATGCGGTACTCATATCCAACCGTGTACCCAAGGCCTTTTGTAATGATTGCCAAAATCTCGAGGTAAATCGACTGTCTCGATCAGAGATAATGGAGATCGGTACTCCATGTCTCGAAACAACCTCCTTGAGATAAACCCTCGTCAACCTTTCCATTTTATCAGTTTCTTTAATTGGTAGGAAGTGAGCAGACTTTGTCAGTCGATCCACAATTACCCAAATCGTATCACAACCGGAGGATGTCTTGGGTAGTTTTGTGATGAAATCCATGGAAATCTGCTCCCATTTCCATTGTGGAATCTCCGGTTGGTGCAGTAATCCGGATGGCTTCTGATACTCTGCCTTAACCTTTGAACACGTGAGGCACCTACTAACATAGGTGGCAATGTCAGCTTTCATGTTAGTCCTTCAGGTCCTGATACATCTTATCAGAGCCCGGATGGATGGAGTATCTGGATTTGTGTGCCTCGTTCATCACAAGATCCCTCAAATTTCCAAAATTTGGCACCCAAATTCGATTCATGAAGTAGCGAGTTCCATCAGACTTGATCTCAAATTGTTTATCCATGCCGCGAAGGGATTCTTCCTTCAAATTTTGTTCCTTTAGTGCTTCAGACTGAGCATCACGAATTTGAGTAGTTAAACTCGTATGAATCGTCATTCCCAACGCTCGCACCCGTAAAGTCTTGGTTCGTTCTTTCCTGCTCAGAGCGTCTGCTACAACATTCGCTTTTCCAGGATGATAACGAATCTCACAGTCATAATCGTTTAGTAACTCAACCCACCTGCGTTGCCTCATGTTTAGTTCCTTCTGATCGAAGATGTGCTGGAGGCTTTTATGATCGGTGAATATAGTACATTTGGTACCATACAGGTAGTGTCGCCAAATCTTTAGTGCAAAAACAACAGCTCCTAATTCGAGGTCGTGAGTGGTGTAGTTTTTCTCATGCACTTTCAATTGTCGTGACGCGTAAGCAATAACTTTGTCGTGTTGCATTAGGACACAGCCAAGTCCTTGTCGTGATGCGTCGCAGTACACCACAAAACCATCGTTTCCCTCTGGTAGAGACAGAATTGGCGCGCAACACAGTTTCTGCTTTAATAATTGAAACGCTGCTTCCTGCTTATCACCCCAATCAAACTTCTTGTCTTTCTGAGTCAGGGTTGTCAGTGGTTGGGCTATTTTAGAGAAATTTTCGATAAAGCGTCGGTAATAGCCTGCCAAACCTAGGAATTGTCGCACCTCAGTCGGGGTCTTAGGTGCTTCCCAGTTTTTAATGGCCTCTATCTTGGATGGGTCAACATGTATTCCCTTTTCGTTAACCACATGCCCGAGAAATTGCACTTCTCGGATCCAGAAGTCGCATTTTGAGAATTTTGCGTATAATTTCTCGTTCTTGAGTAGCTCCAAGATTAACCTTAAATGTTGCTCGTGCTCATCCTTGGTTCATGAATATATCAAGATGTCATCGATGAAGACGATCATGAATTTATCCAAGTAGGGTTTGCACACTCTATTCATGAGATCCATGAATACAGCTGGTGCATTGGTTAACCCAAATGGCATAACCATGAACTCGTAGTGACCATAACGAGTTCGAAATGCGGTCTTGGGAATGTCTTCCTCTTGGATTCGTAATTGGTGATATCCAGAACGTAAGTCAATCTTTGAGTAGTAACTAGATCCTTGAAGTTGGTCAAATAAGTCGTCAATTCGAGGGAGAGGGTACCGGTTCTTAATGGTGAGTTTGTTTAACTCCCGGTAATCGATGCACATTCGAAAAGATCCATCTTTCTTCTTAACAAATAAAACTGGGGCTCCCCAGTGTGAGAAACTTGGTCTTATGAATCCCTTATCTAACAACTCTTGTAATTGATTAGACAACTCTTACATATCTGACGGTGCTAGTCGGTATGGGGATCGTGCTACTGGAGCAGCTCCAGGTACCAGGTCAATTCGAAATTTGACCTGTCTTTACGGTGGAAGTCCCGGCAAGTCCTCGACAAAGACTTCCGGATAGTCTCGCACAATGGGTATATCCTCGATTCTTTTCTCATCGGTTCGCTTCTCCACTACGTGCGCCAAAATTGCATGATAGCCCTTTCGTAAGTACTTCCGAGCCTTCATACATGAAATGATCCGTAACACCGTACCATATTTTTCTCCTTGAATTGATATGGTCTCCCCACTCGGAAGTGGGATGCGAACGATCTTCTCACGACAAACGATTTCCGCTCGGTTTTCCGATAACCAATCCATGCCAATAACAATGTCGAAACTCCCTAGGGTTACAGGTAGCAAATCTATATTGAACGTGTGATCCGCCAACTTCAAAGTGCATCCTTGTATTATCTTATTTGTTTTGATTAATTTACCATCAGTTAAACCTATTGTATACTTACAAGCTAAATATGTTGGTGTAATTCTATGTAATGACTAAAACCGGTAGTAATAAAACTCCTATCGACACCCGTATAGAAGAAAATAGAAATCAGGATACGAACTCACTTCTTAGGTGTGTGCAAATGAAGCACATCCATAAGGTGAGTCTAGTAGGGTTGCAATGAAGGTGGTGATAGTGCCGGAACGATGCGATGGTGGATATCTGCAGCCACTAGCTTGGGAATAGTGGCCACAGGGGTGGGGTTAGCAAGCTCAGAAGTTAGATCATAAGGATCAGTGTCATGAATCCAAGGAGTAAGGTCAGTAGGCTGGGAGGCTGAATTAGTAGGCTGGGGAATAGGGTCGACCGGCTACGGAATAGAGTTGACAGAACGAGGAATGGACTCAGTAGGCTCCGGATCGGAATCCACTAGGTCGGTGTCAGCTGTTTGTAACACAGAACTAGTAGTCTCAGAATCAAGGTAGAACCTCAGTATCATCTGGCTAAGGGGTGAAATCAGTAGGCTTGGGGAGGGTATCGACTGGCTCGGGGTACGGGTCATCTGGCTAGGCATTGGTGGCCGTATGGATAGGTTCAAGTGGTGGCTCGATAAAAATGCGTGACTCGGTCACCGGAATGGCCATCGGCATCATCGGTCCAATGATGCGTATGAATCCTGGAATGAGCTCCTGTGGGAGACTAGCATGAATCCAGGGTGCCTGCATCCACCAATACGTATTGTCATGGGTATGGCCTTAGTGGTGTCAGGAATAAGGTCCGTAGTAGGAGTAGCGACAGGGTCAGATGTAGGAGCAGAGGTCTCTTCCTCGGTAGGACAAGTCGGTTGAACCAAGTCATCAACAGTAGAGATCAGGGGGCAGGTGTAGAACCTATCAATTACGCAAGTGTTGTGGACTGCTACTTATCATCAGAGTCGGAAATGAATATGGATTTTAATGTGAAAGACATCTCTATGACTAGGCAACATACAAGTACATTTAACATCAGTTACATGAATGTATAAAGTGCTAAAATGATGCAATGATCTACGGTTATAGACTAGGCCCACTAAATGCAGCCTAATTCCCTATAACCAATGGATCTGATACCAATCTGTCACACCCCCAAACCATGGCGGTTTCCCGCGGGGTGCGAACGTCATGGTTTCATAGTCACTGATCGACCACTACATGGTTTTGTAAAACATACGTCTCAAATAAGTTTAAAGTACATCATTGTTCAGAGTTAAATTTACGGAAGCAATAGTAATAAGGTAAATTGTTTTCAAAACATGACATATATGAAAATGAATGTCCCAAACAGCATGAATGGCCCTAAAC
>BJCO01766177.1:0-10444 GCA_018326465.1 Flaveria floridana | reverse complement strand
AGGTAGTGTTGCTGAGGATGGCACGAGGCGGCTACTCAGCTCTTTTGGGATGGCATTCTTTTGTTAATGTTTTTGTATTGTAATGCAAACAAACGATATTTTGTAACAGGTGTTGTATTACTTTGCAAAAGTATTTATAGTAAAATTTAAAGTTTCCGCTGCATGGTTTTTATTAAGTTATATTAAATGCATGTTTTATGGGTAATGACGACCAACTGTGAGGTGCCCGGGAACGGGGCCTTACAAACGATGATAATTTAAAGATAACGTTTGGACCAATAATGATATTAATTATTATTTAAAATTTATTTTAATAGAAATAAACCAAGAATAACCTTTATTAAAATGTTTTTATTAAAAAGAATACCCTTTATTAAAATGTTTTTATGAAACCTAATTTCATGGAGTTCTAAATGCCAACCCGTGATTTCTAGATCAAGTGTCGAAGCGGAATATCGTGGGGTGGCAAACGCAGTTGCTGAAACATCTTGGATTCGTAACATGTTGCTTGAACTTGGCGTCTCGACATCGCAAGCTACCGTCGTCTACTGCGACAATGTCTCTGCTGTTATTTATCTCAGAATCCCGTTCAACACCAACGAACCAAGCATGTCGAAATGGATATCCATTTCGTTCTAGATAAAGTACGCATGGGCGAAGTCTGTCCTTCATGTTCCTGTAGATTATCAATATGCAGACATTTTTACCAAGGGCTTACCCAAATATCTCTTCAACAGATTTCACTCTAGTTTGTGCCTTCGTCCGGCTACGGCTCCAACTGCGGGGGCTTGTTAGCAATATAAATTATTTATGTATAATATTTGTATTGTCATATATTTCTCCTGTTAGCTAGGATTGTTGATTGATCCTTGATTATCGTTTGTATCTTGGTTTTATATTCTGAATAATATTCAATAGAGAATCACGTTTGATAACATCAACATCTTTCATTTGACTCGGCAACAAACTAATAACAATTAGATAAAACTGCTTGTTGACCCGTTAACTAAACAACATCAAATCGGCTCCACCGAACCAACTTCGACCCATGTCCATAACCCAACTATGCCCTGATCAAGATTAACTCCTACAATTCCAAGTAATAGAAACTTCTATTACATTTTTGACTTCTTTACCTTGATAATTTATTTTACTTTGTTCAATAACTAAATAAGATGTCAGAGTTTAATCTATGATTTAATGTATTAACATTACTAAATAATGAAAATAACATGATAATTTTGATTACGTTCAATTGAATTCTTATCTTAGCACTTACAAATATTAACTTGTTCTATGCTAAAAAAATGGTACTTTTGTCTGTTTCTAAGTGCTCAGCTTATCTATACTGGGCGCTTACTTTTTAAAATGGAAAATAATTTCGTTGAAAATTTAAATCTGAAAGACATAAAAAGTTATAGAAAGAAATTATTAATAATGAGTTTGCTTATACTAATGACTAAGCAAGAGCATAATATGGATAATCTTAATGACCAAGCTAGATTAGCTTAATTATTTAGGTTTTGACTTATTTGACCGGATTGATTGGTACCAATTACCAGAACCCTCCAATAATTTAATATTGATAGTGTGTTTTCATAGCTCAATAATTCTAGTGACATCACTTGGCTTCTCATTGATTGAAAGTTCCATTGATTGTGTTTTGATACCTAACATGGTTGAAAGTAGACCATGTAAAACATATTTTATATCTTATCTAAACATTGTATACAGATCTCATATGTAAAACTAGACTATGTAGAACATATTTTACATCTGATCTAAAGTAAACCTTGTGTACAGATCTCAATAACTAATCAAGATCATGAACTCTGCAGCACTTGAGAATGACAAGCTGTCAACACATTCGTGTCGCGTTTTTTCTCTAGGAGAATTAAAAACTGCAACAAAAGACTTTGATGATGAAATGGTCATTGGACAGGGAGGATTTGGAAAGGTATACAAAGGTCAAATTTCTAGTGAAGATGGCGATCATGTTGTCGCCATCAAACGATTAGATGCAATGTCCAGCCAAGGGGAACTTGAGTTTAGGGCCGAAATAGAGACACTTTCTAAGTTGAATCACTGTCACTTGGTGCCTTTGATTGGTTACTGTGATGAGAATGACGAGATGATCCTCGTTTATAAATATATGCCTAATGGAACGCTCTACCATCATCTACATAAATCTGAGACTCCCTTAACTTGGGTTCAAAGACTGAATATTGCAATAGGTGCCGGACGTGGATTAGACTACCTTCACACAGGTGTTGGCACGCGGCATGGAATTATACATCGTGATGTGAAAAGCTCCAATATTCTTTTGGATAAGAACTGGGACGCTTTGGTTTCGGATTTTGGGCTGTCTAAAATAGGCCCAACTAATCAATCATCGTCGTACGTTGATGCTAGTGTAAAGGGTACATTCGGCTATTTGGATCCGGAGTATTTCTATACCAGAAGATTGACAAGGAAAACGGATGTTTTTGCTTTTGGGGTCGTATTGTTTGAATTGCTATCGGGGAGACTACCAGTTGACATACGACATGGTGAGGAGCAATGTAGTTTGGTAAGGTGGGCTCAAAAATGTGTGAAAGAACGAAAAGTAGATCAATTGGTTGATTCCAATATCAAGGGGACTATTTATCCAAAATGTTTAAAACGGTTTGCCCAAATTGCATATCATTGTTTACTTGGTGTTCCGAAAGAGCGCCCTACAATGACAGTGGTTGTGGCCTCACTTCAAGCTATACTTGAAACACAGAAGAAACATGACAATTTTGCAGATTCAATAAGCACAATGAGGTTCACTTGGAAGATTCATAAGTATCTTGCTTCCGTTACCAAGCAAAATTCTGGTATGCACAAACTTTTGATAACTGTTGTATATGTGCATGTTTGTGTTCATAATCTTAATATTAGATGCTATATATGACAGTTAATGCCAAACTAATTACATGATAGAATGCATGCGTATAACTTTTACTTGTGCAGCCTAAGGCTTTAGTTCTTTAGAAGTTTATATTCATTCGACTTTCCCCAATGTCAAGATTTTAATCTGACTGATCAGATTTCATTTTTAAATTTTTTGTAGTTGCTCATTTGCAGAACCACTAAATTTTGTTCATTTGTTTTGGTTTACGCTTTCGCATAAGTCAAACAATGATTTGTAGAAATGAAAACCATATCTATGGGTACATGTATTTTCTCTCAGAAAGAATGACACGTTGTCTCTAGTTATGTTTTAAACTCTTTTTTTTTCCTTTTTAAGACCAAAGAACAGGTTCTTTAACCAAGAAGGATGATGGTGATCATCGTGAAATGCCTCATCAGCACGGGGAATTAGTGGCTAGAGATCTGAAAATATTCACATATGATGAACTGAAACGTGCTTCAAGGGACTTTGGAAATGACAAGCGTTTGGGTAAGGGGGTTCATGGAGAGGTTTACAAAGGTTGGCTCAATGGAGTGACATATTCGCCTTGTATGCATGATACCGGATTACCCATTGTAATTAAGAGACTTAATAGCTACAAACATGTAAGTCTTCTATAAGACAGGAAAGTATCTTCTAGTTATCTCTCTCATGTAACACAACGCTATGAAATGCAGTTTGATTCGGATATGCTGAAAGAGTTTTGTCATTCCAATCTAGTCAAACTCATAGGATACTGCTTGGAAGGGGAAAAACTCTTTCTTGTGTATGAATTCATGAGCAATGGAAACTTAAACGATCTCTTTTGGAGCGGTAAGTTGCATAAATTAAAATCTTATACATAGAATTCAAAATTCAAAAGAACTACAACTCTTAATAGGGCACGGCTCAATTTTGTAGGAGCTATAGCACAACTTCCATTGGTTATAAAAGTTAAAATAGTAGTAGGAATTGCACGCGCGATTGTTTTCTTGCACAAGACACAAGATGAAGTCAAAGCAGATCCTCATCATAGAGGTGCAACAGTTGGTGAGTATCAGCTTCACAGACATAAGATATTGCTTGATGAGGTATGATTTGAGCTGTTTTGTTATGTGTATATAAAACTACTGTGTTTCCCTATAATTTATTTACTTGTTATGCATGAAATATAAATTTGCAGAATTTTACCGCGAAGCTTTTAGACTATGATGTTACAAAGATAATACATGGTCACTATCCTAACAACATGGATCTTCTTTCCGATAAATATTATCCTGGATTCAGTAAGTTACCTCAAAACTGAATTTTCATATGTTTATGCAATTGCATACATCTGAATAATGATCACTTTGTTAGTGCCCCTTCCACTGCGAACCAATCTCTATGGTTTTACAGTATTACTAGCGGAGGTGCTAACAGGAAGACAAATCTACTATGAAAATGATATCCAAAAGATCGATGATTTCTTGCGTCAACGTGGGAAATTGTCCTTGAGCCATATTGCAAATTCATGCTTTGAGATGTATGATGATGTGGATTCAGAATCAAAGGTGCTAAGAATGTTGGAGGAGTATGATAAGTATATCCCAGAGATTATTGATGAGGCATTCACAACATCTAACAAGAGTTATTTATCGTAAGTATCCCATAACTGAAGGCTTCGCTAAGACTTCGCAATCAAAAAAAAAATTAAACTCTTATAATTATATAATTTAGGTAATCTTGTCGGTAAACCTGTTAGTCAATATCAGTTTTACACTAGAAAGAAAGTCAACATGGTGAAACTTGCAACACTTTATCTTCCTGCTAAATTGAAATATTTACTGGTTGAGCCACTTTATGTGCGCAAAATATTATTTGTTCCTTTAAATAAAGCTTTTTACGCAAATACACTTATGTATTGTGGGAAGGGATGTATGTTTATAAGTATACAGATACATATACACATGCATATGCACAATGTTTCAAGTGCAAAATGGAGCAAAAAAGAATCTACTTTCAAATTTCTGTCAACAATACATTTTTGTTAACCATGTATAGCAAGCTAGCAACCTACTGAAGGGCTATAAATGTATAAAACCTCATAATGTACAGAATTCGAGAGATGTTTACTACGAAGGGCCACGTTGATTCGGTGGTGAGGCACAAGGGACTCAATATCGATACAGACCAACTACATTACTCGGTGTAAGAGAACATGCGGGAAAAAGTTCCCCTTAAACTTTTATGAGACTATTAGAAGGCGTTATGCCTTGATAGTTGTTTTGTGTTTCCGGTGCATTTTTATTTAGGGACATTAAATCAATCATCAAACTATTGTTTTTAGTGTTGAGATGATAGTTATGTATCTGCGGTTGTTATTTTGTCTCGTATAGTTCAAAACCGGAATAAAATGACTTCTTGACGCCGAGGGAGTACATTAAGGGATTAAAATCTTTACGAAACATGTATATGTCTTGCAAATGTCTAAGAGAAGATATGCTCTTTGTGTTTTTTTGTGGTTGAATATAGAAACATCAAGTGTTTAGTGTTGATTAATTTTAACGTAATCAAGATTCAAGAAAGTTAAACTCACTTGTTAGAAATTTCGATCATGTTATTGATGATGCTACCATATGTAGAAATTCTCTCTAATCTCCTTTGATAAAGATATAAAAAATTATTATTTAATTAAAAATAAAAAAGAAAAATAGTGATTTTTAGTGTAATTATAAGGATAAAAATAAAGAATCTAATGTGAATGCTCTAAGCCTTTATTTATTTATAGTTATTCTTAAAGACAATATCATACATCAAAATATTTCCATGGATGGAATAAAGTGTGATATCAATATATTAATGATTACTAGAACTTCTCAATAAGGGCTTATTGGTAAATATTAAAACACAATAATTAAATTGGTAAATATTAAAACACAATAATTAAACTAACTTATCAAATATAGTCATAATGCCATATAATTTTAATAATAATTATATACTAAAGGTTGGCCCAAGACGAGTGCAGCCACACAGGGTAGGGGCCCAAGAATATAGGATTTGTATTTGATGGTAATTCGATTCCTTGCAAAATAAATTTAAGTCTCAATATTGTGCTAATTTGACAGCAATTCCCACAAACATTTAACCAAAGTATCAAGTGAATACGGCCCACAAATAAATAAAATGACGTTATGCAAATGTTTACATTTATATTTAAACTAGAAATTGATGCCGCGCGTTGCGGCGGCCTACCTTTTATTTGTGTTCGTTGTGTTATTTGACAAAAGTCTCTAATGGCGCCTCTAATTTAGCATGTATCTACGCCAATAATTTAGCTTGTATTTATAGTATTACAATCTGTGTTTATTGTATAATCAATCTCCAAAAATAGGAGATCTCTTGTATCTTTATATATGGTTGATAGTGAATGAGAAAGGCAAGCAATTATCATATTTCTATATGGTATCATTCTTTTCACGATCCTAATCCCTGTCAACATCTTCATCCCTTCTTCAAACCTCCTTTCTTCAATGGCCGACCAGAAATTACACCCCGCCGTAACCGTCTCGAACATCCGCACCTTCATTCCGGTCACCTTAGACAATGAAGTTGCCGACTACAACACATGGTCGGAGTTATTTCGCATTCATTGCACAGCGTTTCTGGTTGCCGATCACCTCGAACCTCGCTCATCACCCGCTGCCACCTCCTCTACCGACAAAGTAAAACAACCGGCCGACTCGTGGGAACGCCTTGACGCCATAGTCCTCCAATGGATCTATGGCACAATCTCTACCGGCCTTCTAAAAACCATTATCAAAAAGATCACCACCGCTTACGACGCTTGGAAAGCCATTGAGAACCTCTTTTAAGACAATAAAGCCACGCGAGCCCTCCTTCTCAAACAAAAATTCGCTAACATTCGTCTTGAGAACTTCTCCTCCATGCATGACTATTGCCAAGAAATTTGGCCGATCAATTGAATAATGTTTATGCCCCGGTTGACGAACAAGACCTCGTCTTGCAAACCTTAACCGGACTTACCGAGCTATATGAAACTGTTGGCACCATACTCCGTAACACCAAACCTTTGCCCTCCTTTTTTGAAGTACGGTCACAGCTTTGCATGCATGAAACCACCAAAGCAAACCAAGCCCTTCACTCTTCTCAACAAGCCGCAACCGCTCTTCACGTTCAAACCCAAAACCGCACCTCGGCCGATCACCCAAACACAGCCGACTCTAACCGTGGCCGAGGTCGTTCTCGTGGACGCGGGAGAGGCCGGTCCTCTTCCTCTCAGCCGACTCGCTCCAGGGGGCAGACCAACTCCTCTAATCAGCCTCAACATCCCTACATAATTTTTCCCAATAACTGGGCCACCAACCAATGGGCACCACTTCTCAATACTTCCTACGGCCCCCATCCCAATCCAACACCACCCTGCCCCTACCCTTCTACTCCTCGGCCCAACAGTACACAGGGAATTCTAGGCCCACGACCGGCACAAGCCCACATGGCAACCTACAGCCCAACTCCAACCGACATTGCACAGGCACTTTACACTCTGTCCATGAACCAACCTTCTGATCCGATCGGATATATGGACACCGGTGCCTCTGGCCATATGGAACACCCCGGTATGTATCCCTCGTCTAATTTTAATAAGTGCACTAATAAACAAATAATAGTTGGAAACGGTACAACCATCCCGGTTATTGGACAAGGTAACAAAACCTTACCTCCACCTTTCCCGCCACTAAAACTAAACAATATTCTTTATGCTCCCAACCTAATTAAAAACCTTATTTCAGTCCGTCGCCTAACGACGGACAATTTACTTTCAATTGAATTTGATCCGTTTGGTTTTTTTGTGAAGGACCTCAAGACCAAGGAACCTATCCTACGATGCAATAGCTCGGGCGATCTCTACCCTCTCACCACAAACTTCATCAAGTCTCCCTCAAAACCCACCGCTCTCATTGGTATTACTCAAGACCGTTGGCATCAACGCCTTGGGCACCCGGGCAAATCCTTATTGCATTCGTTAAAGTCTAGTTCCTTTATTAATTTTTGTAAACCAAACAATACACTTTGTCAATCGTGTGTTTTTGGCAAAAGTGTCAAACTTCCGTTTTATGATTCTACAAATAAAACCCATTTACCTTTTGATATCATTCACAGCGATCTGTGGACCTCCCCGGTTCCAAGCACCGGAGGCCACCGTTATTATATATTGTTTCTTGATGATTTAACGGATTTTCTATGGACTTATCCCCTAACCAATAAATCTCAAGTTTACAACACCTTTACAAACCTTTATAACCACATTCATACACAGTTCGAACGAAAAATAAAACAATTCCAATGTGATAACGGCACCGAATACGCCAACAATAATTTCAAACAATTTTGTCACATTAATGGAATGCATTTTCGTTTTTCGTGTCCCCACACCTCCTCTCAAAATGGCAAAGCCGAGAGAAAGATACGAACCATCAATAACATGATTCGTACACTCTTATCACAAGCCTCTTTACCTCCCTCATTTTGGCATCATGCCCTTGAAACCGCCACCTACCTCCTAAACATTCTCCCCAAGAAAATCCACAAATTCCTATCTCCCACTACCCTTCTATATAACGTACTCCCAACCTATACATATCTCCGCGTGTTTGGTTGCCTATGCTATCCCATCATCCCCTCCACCACCATAAACAAACTCACTAACCGCTCCAAACCTTGTGTCTTTCTCGGCTACCCTTCAAACCATCGTGGATATAAGTGTTTGGACATCTCTAGTAATCAAACTTTTATATCCCGACACGTTCTCTTTGAAGAATCCATTTATCCCTTCTCAATACAAAACTCCAATATCACTCTAGACTACAATTTTCTCTCACCCACCTTCAACCCACTGTTGTGGGAAAATGTTCACTCATCCCAACCTAGTGCCACGGCTTCACCCAGCACACCACAAACCAACCCCATCGGCCCAACCTCTGATGGCCCAATCACTACACAACAGCCCATTACTTCCCCTCAACCACCATCAGGACCACAAACCACTTCTGGCCCAAGTTACACTACTCAAGCCCAATCCCCTACACCCCACACCTCGAATACTACTCAGCCCACACATCAAACAACCACTCAATCACCACCTACTCTCTCACCTCAAACAAACCGTCCCCCCTCACCACCACAGGTTACCCGTCCCCCCTCAACTTCACAACAACAAACCCGTACCATGCGTACTAGAGCCATGGACGGCATAACGAAACCCAAACAACAATTCAACCTCAACACTATTTCCGTCGTCCCAATCCCGAAAACCCCCCACCTCGCCTTGTCCATACCCGAATGGTTTGACGCCATGCAAAATGAATTTAGTGCCCTTATTAAAAATGACACTTGGGAACTCGTACCACGTCGCTCGGACATGAATATTATTCGTAGTATGTGGCTCTTTAAGCACAAGTTTCGTTCCGATGGCTCACTAGAACGTTACAAGGCAAGGTTGGTATGTGACGGGCGTAGTCAACAGGTCGGGGTTGACTGTGGTGATACTTTCAGTCCGGTGGTAAAACCAACCACTATACGGACGGTCCTCACTCTGGCTTTGTCTAAATCCTGGCCCATAAATCAATTGGATGTTACGAATGCTTTTTTACACGGTCACTTGCAGGAAACCGTCTTCATGCACCAACCTATGGGATTTCGCCACCTGGACTACCCAGACCATGTTTGTAGACTCAAAAAGTCTCTCTACGGCCTCAAACAGGCACCCAGGGCTTGGTATCAACGGTTCACTGATTTTGTTCTCCAGCATGGATTTACTCAATGCAAAACGGATAACTCACTATTTATTTATCACCACGGTCATGACATAGCCTATCTTCTAATCTACGTGGACGATATCATACTCACCACCTCCTCTGATCAGCTACGCCAACGACTCATGAGCACTCTTGCAGGTGAATTTGCTATGAAGGATCTGGGGCCTTTATCCTATTTTTTGGGCATTTCGGTTACTAGAACGGGTGACACACTCTTTTTGTCACAACATGCATATGCAAAAGACATCATTCATCGTGCAGGTATGGACTCATGCAAACCCGCAGCAACTCCTGTTGACACTCAGAGCAAATTGGCTAGCGAACCGGATTCATTATTTGATGATCCCACCACCTACAGAAGCCTTGCAGGTGCTTTGCAGTACCTAACATTCACAAGACCCGACATTGCATACGCCGTTCAGCAGATATGTATGCACATGCACTCTCCCTGCTTGGCTCACTGGAACGCTCTTAAGCGCATCATCAGATACTTACAAGGCACCGCCAACTACGGTCTTCATCTCCACTCTTCCTCGGCACTCTCCATCCGTGCCTACACGGACGCGGATTGGGCGGGCTGCCCGGACACCCGTCGCTCCACGTCCGGGTACTGTGTCTATCTCGGCAACAACCTGATTTCATGGTCCTCTAAGAGACAATCCACCATCTCCCGCTCAAGTGCAGAGGCAGAATACCGTGGAGTTGCCAA
>BJCO01766154.1:0-10976 GCA_018326465.1 Flaveria floridana | reverse complement strand
GACATTACGAGTTCCACTGCTATATCACCTTCGCTTGCAGAGTCATCATCCAAACCCTCAACACATGCAATGTTGGATTCTCCTGGAGACACAAAGTGAAAGGTCCAATCTTGTCCTTCATCGTCTTGTGCAGTCAAGGCCTTAGGATCCTTGCTTGATGATGTAGCCCTATTGGTTGGTTTATCTTGATGATTGAAAGTGGAGAATGGATTACCATTACCTGTCTTCTTAGGCTTCACACATTCACGTTTGAAGTGCCCTTTTTCTCCACAATTGAAACAGGTAACTTTGGTTTTGTCAAAACCAAAGGTTGTATCCTTTGTGGCTATCAAGTTCTGTCCGGTCTTCTTAACAAACTTCTTCGCCCTCCGGACAGCACTAGCCAGTGCCCATATGATGTCCATCCTCTCGAGCTCATTCTCTTCTACTTGCTCGTAGTTTTCATCTGCCAGATGGCAGTTTCCAATTTTCCCAACAATTAGGCCATCATATGAGTGAACAACAACTGCTAGAAGATCAATATGCTCCTCTTCTACCTCTACAATCACATTACCGAGATTCTCGATCTTTAATTTCGTAGCATTGGCTTCAGGTGCTATGTATTGGGTGCAAGATGACCCTGATGTGTCAGATCCTGAAGTAGTGGCTTGGGGCGGAGCAGCTGAACTGGAGACGAATGCTGTTTGGAGTGGTGCTCCAGAAGTTTTTGGTTGAGGAGTTGAGTTGTAAAGTGACGGGTTCTGATTATACGAACTTTTCTGGGATCTGTACTTCATCCTCAACTCTTCCTCTCTCAGCTTCAGAATGAAATCGTTGATATCCAACTTTGCCAGTATATCATTCTGTCTAAGATTTGAAAAAATGAAACCGACTTCTCTGGCAATCCATCTGCAAAACTCGACACCTTGTCTTCCATGGACGTGGTAACCCCATGAGTGTGAAGCTTACTCATTAAGTGGTAGAAACGGTCGGTAACATCATCCAGACTCTTTTTCCCTATTGAGGAGAAGTTATCAAACTCCTTCTTCAAAGCCTTTGCCTTTAATGCCTTCAACGTTGCATTCCCGTCATACCGTTTTTCCAGTGCATCCCATAACTTTTTGGCTTGTTTATTCTTAGAAAACTAATAGAATATATCCTTAGGAATTAACTGAGTTAACAAAGCATACACCTTCTTCTCTGTATTATGCTTCACCTTCTGGCTATCAGTCATGCCACCCAAGGTAAGTTTTACTTCATCAGCACCAACCGGCATGCTATACCCAGTCTCGATTGATTCCCACAGATTAGGATCAACTCCATTTAAGTATACCTCGAACCTTTGCTTCCATTTTGGGTAATCGTCTAACGTTATGAGCTTAGGGGGCTTATTGTGATTACCAACTTCGTTTTCCAGAAGCAATAGATTCTGGATCCTTGAATCCCTTCCGGTAATGAAAGCTGAGTACTGATCTTCCATTTGTATAAATTGAGACTTGGAGAACAGAACAATGTCAATCGTACGAATTAACTATATGGATGGTTCACTCATGCGAATGAAGGATGCAAATGAATTCAATCGTGCGATTGGATTCAGTCGTGCGTATGAACTAGACGAATGGACTCAAATGACTGGAGCTGTTCAGTCGTACGAATGAAGGATGCGACTGAGTTCAGTCGTGCGAATGGAGTGTACGAATGAGTTCAATCGTACGAATGAGCTATTCGTGCGAATGAAGGCTGCTGTTTTGAAAAATTCAAGGTTTTGAAAATTTTGACTCACAAACATGAATTTTTTATGAACCCTAATCTGCCGTAATCTGAAAAAGGTGAACTTTTTGATCTGGAGACGTCAAAAACACTGTTTTAACAAAAAAGATGGTGTTTTGAGTGAAAAAAACATGATGTTTACACCAAATCGATCGAATCACACGCAAAATCAAGAGCCTAAGTTTGATACCACTTGTTAGGACCGTGTACGTACGGAATACAAACTGATAATGCACGTATACCAACTCAAATAGTACGGAATCCTATTTGATTGGCGATCCAATCAGTGAGAACGATAATCTGATCAATCCTACGATGAAACAAACGTTAAGAACGAACATAAATTGATCAGAAACGAACTATAAAGTTGGAACAGGTTTTCTTGAGCCTCTGGATGACTAGGGTATGTAGATATTTGAAGTGTTCTGTTTTTCTACGAATTAAGTGGTATTTATAGGTTAAGGTTTTTCATTCGTACGACTGAACCATTAGCATGGTTCAGTCGTGCGACTGACGCATGCGGTTGATCCATCCGCACGACTGAAGGTCCAGTCGTGCGACTGAGTCAATCTCAAGTCATAATCGTGCGACTGATCCAGTCTCCTGGTTCAGTCGTGCGACTAGTTCATTAGCATGAAGTATTCATGCGTATGGTCCATTCGCGTGGTCTATTCGCATGAGAACTTCACACGATTAAATTTAAACATGTTTCTCAACCATATTTGACGAAGAGTTATGCAAACAACCACAAACATATATAGTTAGTTTAATATACGTTATCACACAATAAACAATGAAATATTAAACATTATAAGCATCAACCACACATTGTATTTTATTCATACCCATTCAATTACATACATGTAAGACATGAAATACATTTTACATTGAGCTCCTAAACTAGGTACACATGTATCAACAATTATTAACCTGTAAAGCACTAAACTCATTGTTCATGGCACATAACCAGTTTGGATCCGATAATGCTTCCGTATAGTTTGTGGGAATAGGTGAGATATTTGTTGTGGCAGCAAGGCTGTAACGAGGTTTCGGTTTAATGATACCCGCTTTGGAGCGAGAATACCTTAGATGGTCATTTTTGTGTTGAGTTGAGGTATTAGTTGAGGGTTTGGTGGGGTTGGAGGTGGAGGTGGCGGGGTGCATGGGGGGTATGGACGAAGTAGGAGTGGATGGTGGGTTATGTGGTGTTGGGGAGAAGTTAGGTGGTGTTGGATCATAAAGGATTTGAGGGGTATGTTGCATAAAAGTGGGTGGGGTTTAGGTGTGTGGTGTTGTGGAGGTGTGTGGTGTTGTGGAGGGGTGCTGCTAAACAGGAGGTGGAGGTTGGTTATTTTGTGAGGGTGGTGGAAAAGCATAGTGGAATAGATGTTGCATGTGGGAGTTGGGGTCATCAAGGAATTGGTAGTTGGTGATAGGTAAAGGTATGGTAAAGGGAAAGGTGTGTTCATCAAAAACTACATGGCGATAGATGTGAACTTTACTGGTGATAGGATTGTAACACCGGTAGCCACGAACATCGGGAGGATAACCCCAAAATACACATTAAGTAGATTGAGGATATAGTTTATGAGGTTGAGTGGCGGATATGTTTGGGTAGCATGCACACCCGAACATGCGAAAGTGGTCGTATGTGGGTTGGCGACAGAATAAACCAAAAGCTGGTGTTTAGTAGTGAAGTCTTTTGGTAGGTAGAATGTTGTGAAGATACATGGCGGTGTGAAGGGCTTCGACCCAAAAGGTGGGTGGGATATAAGCAAGGAATAAAAGATCCCGAACAATGTCATTGATGCGACCTATCATTCGTTCTGATCGTCCATTTTGTTGTGAAGTTTGAGGGCACGAGAAGCAAAATAAGACCATATTGGGCTGCGAATGTGTTAAAGTTATGGTTGTTAAATTCCCCCCCCCCCAATATCACATTGAAATGTTTTGATGGATTTGTTGAATTGAGTTTGGATTAATTTGTGAAACTTAGCAAAATTTGGAAAGGTTTCGGATTTGTACTTAAGTGGATATATCCACGTGTAATTTGTGTAATTGTCAACCAAAAGCATGTAGTATTTATACCATGAATTGCTAGAAATTGATGATGTCCATATGTCACAGTGAATAATATCAAATGGTTGAATAGTTGTAGAAATTGAATCATTAAAAGGTAATTGTTTACTTTTGGCAAGTTGACATGAGGAACAAACAAAGGAACCACATGTTTTATTAAAGTCTGAAATGCAATAACGATGCGGACGTTCGCTTCGGGATGCCCGAGACGATCATGCCAGGGATGAGGTGTTGAGGAAGACAGCAACAAGAACTCAGGGGTCGTGAATGGATATAACTCGTCGTTATTATTGTGTCAGGAAATAAGGTGTCCATCCTTAAGGTCCTTCAAAGAAAAACCAAAAGGTTCAAATTCAATGGAAGTTTGATTGTCAATGGTAAGTTTATGAACCGATGATAAATTTTTGATGTTGTTAGGTGAGTGAACAATATTGTTAAGGATAAAGGTTTTATTTGGGGTGTGAAGAAAACCATTACCGGATCCATTAACTTGTAGATGTTTCCCATTACCAACGAATATAGGATTTATAGGAAATAAGCATGGAGATTTAATAGTACCCGGATCGGATGTGATATGTTGAGATGCTCCGGTGTCCATGTGCCATTGTTGGTCGTTGTAGTTTAAGTTCAAACTGGCAAGGGCAGATCCGATGCCAGAGGGGTTGAGAGCATTATTTCCAAATTGACCATTGCCTGGAGGAACACCAAAACCGGGAGGAGCATTGTACGGTGCTTGGGCTGCTAAGTGGGCTTTCACCATTAATTGGGCCTGTTGGGGCTGAATATAAAGAGGATGTGATGTATAAGGGGTTGGTGGGGCAGCCCACTGTTGAAGTGGCCCATATTTATGAAACTGTTTTTGTGGGCTTGTGTTCCAAGGCTGTTGACCGAAAGTGGATGTTGAAGAAGGCCCCCAATTACGACTGTTAACAGGCATTCTGCCTCCTCTACCCGTTCGACCACCGCGCGTAGGCAGCCCCAGCCACGAGCCGCTTTGACGGGGTCATAGTTACGACTGTGGAATCCATTCAGATATGGAGATTGAGTAGAATTGGTGTTCGGGGATTACGTAGATCGATCAACCGAATGGGAGTGAGTGTTGAGTAACACCGTATCAAGGTTTTGTCCAACCCTAGCTTCTTGACGTTGTTGTTCATCTTCAAGCATGGCACACGCAGTTTCCCACGTCGGTTTACTTTGATTGATAATGGCCCCTATAGTGTCATATTCGACGGGTAAGCCTCGAACCATCTGAATGACGAGACGAGTTTTGGTAACCGTTTGATCAATGTCTCCTAGTTGGGCGGCAATATCTTTCAAGGTCTGGCAATATTCATCGAATGAAGAAAATGCTGATAGAGTGAGGTTGGTGAATTTGTTTTCGAGAGTGGCGGCCCAAGTATGTTTGTTGTTGATGAATACTTCTTGTAATTGTAACCATGTGTCTCTGGCGGAGAGTTCTTTGTCCGTGACACGTTTAAGAAGATCATCCGAGATGGTGTTATGAATCCACTGCAGGATCAAGGCATCAAGTTCATACCATTTGGGATAGTTGTCATCGGTGGTGACCGGGGGAGGGGTGCCATCTATGTGATTGAGGACCTTGTTGGCACGAACATGGAGTTTGAATTGCTTGACCCATGTAGCGTAGGTTAGTTTCTTGCCATCCAACGTACGGATTTTGGTGTTTATGTTGGAGACGGAATAGGCTGGGTGTAGAGATTGTTTCTCAATGTGTGTTTGGCGGGAAGAAGTTTCTGGTTGGTCGACCATGGTGGAAGAAAGTTCTGGTGTGTCTCCCATGGTGAAAGACGACGGCAGGGAAAGAAGAAAAAAAAAAGAATTAGGATTTTTGGTGGGTGGTGGCTCTGATTACCATAAAAGTAGGTGAAGATGTTCTCTTCTTGATTGCCTATTCACGATTACAAATACCACATATATAGAACCAATATTCTCCTCTATTCCTATAATCTAGGAATACAAATCAATATAAAATATACACTAGATATACTCCAACTAAATATTTTTTTCCTCTAATAATAGGTAGATTGTCGCTATTTACCGATATTCTCTATTGACACTATAAGTGTAGTTGATGATGGCATTTAGGTATGGTCTATTGATGGTGGTGCTAAGAGGGGGCAAGATGGGTGGATCGGACAGGATGAGTAAGGGTTATTATTAGTTTTCGTTGAAATATGTCATTCTTTTAGTTCGACCCGGGTTAAAACGTTTGTTGGGTTGACCTTGTTTACAAATTGTTTGTCCAATTTATATATAATAAATGCACAACTTTAAATTTTGGACAAGTTCCCACGGGTTTGACATGCTCTACCTACCTGACCGGCTTTTCCTTTATATATTTTTTTAATTTGACCCGTTTGAAATAAAACACAACACAAATTGACCTGAAATTTGTAATACTAACATATTTTAACCAAATATGTTTTCTTGTTGATGATTTGTGTTTTGTTTTTTGGTTTGAAGTGTTGTCTAATATTGAACAGTTTTAATTGAGTGCAAGTATAGGAGCATGACTTTATAAACGGTGCAGTTAAAACATAACATGGTGAGGATGAAAGTGAGAAGTAGAGAAAGCAGGTATAGAAGCGGGTTTTTAAAACGAGTACCGTCTTTGTAAATTGTCTCTTTCGTCGCATCACGCGAGTTTCTTACTAGTTTTATACAATAGTAGATAACTACCATTTCTTTTCCCATATGTGTTTGGTAAGGGGCGTCACATATTGTTTAAAAAATATGCTTGGGCTTTAGGCCCCAAGCTTAATAGGCCGTTGATTTTTTTAATGATATCATGAAATAGCTAATAGTTTCAAGCTCACTACCCACTTAATACTTCGTTGACTTTCTCAATCGAAAAATGAAATGTAAGAAACCAAATAGGCGAAGCATAGAGTTATTGACACGGCCGATTGAGGGTGGGAAATGAAGAGACTAAACGATTAAGAAGCCCTTTTGTTTCAAATTGTTATAAAAAGATTCTGAACACCGGTTTGAGGTGCCATTTAATTTTTGTTATTAGTTTGCTACTTGACTATTTGTCTTTAATATGCTTTAGTTTAGTGTTTTGTACTCCAGTTATTTGTTAATTATTTTGGTATTGTAGTTCATCAAATCTTGGATTTTTGCTACTTTGTTAGAAAGTAAGAGACAATTAATGTTTTGTTTGCTTTGTTAGAATGTTGGCTATAAAAAGGTAGAAACATTCATTCATGAACTTTAGTTTTGCTACTTATCTTGAATCTGCTTTAGTGGAAGATCCATTCAAGTTTTGCTTAGTGAATTTTACTATTTTTGTATCTTGAGTTTTGCTAAGTTTGTTCATCGTCTAGGTGCTTTGTTAAAACATAAAAACCATCTATTGTTTAGGTTTATTGAATCATTTAGTCATTTAGATTTAGTTGAATATTTCAAAACGATTTTGCAAGAATGAATCGGGTTGGGCATAGGAGGAGAAAAAAGTCTTCAATTTTATTTTCGCATTAGACCTTTAACATGTTGAGTTGCCCCTATGTTTGGTCAAAGAATCAATAAGGCATGGGCTTTGATTCTTACAAAAGTGCTGGTTTTGTATATATAACTAAGGGTTCTTGGTGTTCTAACTTGTCATTTCTTTTTGTGTACTTTTGTTCTTCATTTGAAACACGAGAGTTTTGAGCATGAAACTAGAGAAGGAAGTACTTATTTTCTTAAAAAATAACTTCATAAAAAACTTGTTAAACTACTAGGTATTGTTGTAGTTGGCTTAGGTTTTTAGATTGTTTGTAGTTGGCTTAGGTTTTTAGTTGGCTTAAACCCCAATCATTAGGGTTATGTTTTCACACCTCCCCATCACCCTAAGAATGAATTTTGGACTATTTTCATCCTTTGAAACATCCTATAACCATCAATTACTAAAGAATTAATATGCTAGAGTTGAAGATTGAAGAGATTATGATAACAATTCAATGCTAAACCACCCATGATCATCTCTCTGTGGATGGTTTGTGATTTTATTATGCTTGCTTGTGTGCTTAATTGTTTAATTACTTTGCTTTGTTTATGTGCTTTGAATCATGTATTGATTAAACATTTATGTTAGTTGATTTGGTTACTTTGTTTAGTTGATTTGGTTATATCTTATTAAGTTTTCAATTTCACATTGTTAACAATCTAATGGAGTGTGTGTGTTCTTGGAGATTGCACAAACTAAAGAGAAAAGGGAGGGTTGGGGGCGTCCGTCTAGGGTGGGGGTTTAATGTTGGGTTTTGTTTATTTTTTAACTATCCCTTAAATGTTAAAAAATTAATCAGGTGCTACGCGGTTGAAGTTTTCTAACCCAAAATGCCAAAACAATCACAATATATCATCCAAACTCTTAATATATGAAGTAGCATTCATTTTATGCATTTAAAGCATTTTTTTAAAAGAAAAGGTAACAATTTTGAAATGTTTACATGGAATAATAAACAAAGGTATATCAATAGGTAGGTAGCCTATATGTCAAGTTACTTGCCGTTTCAAAATCAAAGCTGACTGTTTGTAAGGTGTTTGCCTTCCACCACGGTTATCACGAAGAGTGGCTAATGTTAAGTCAACTAAATACATGTTTGACCCCTAGTCAAGTTAGTGCGACTATGTGGGTGGGGTTTGTCAAATCCAGTAGTACTACTCTGATTTACCTCGCTAGCTCAGTAATAACGGTTCAAGAATATAAGGACTTGTGTGATGATGTTTGTGCTAACACTAACATGTGATAAAACAATAATCCCAAACCAATAAAAAGACTTTTGCATGCTTTCCCCCAAAAGGAAAGTATGTAAAAGTGGGGCCGTGACGACTCATCTTAGTGTGCGTAATAAATAGATAAGGTAGATGTTTGTCACTAAACGCTACCTATCAAATATATGTGTGAGTGTACATGATGTTCCATATAAACCATGTTGCATCCAAACAACGTTAACTGTCGGTGTGTATGTGAAAAGCTAAACATGTTTGACAAGTTTGACTTTTTGACCAATGTTAACTTTCGTTTACCAAAGTTTATCAGTTCGACTTGATGGTCCGTTGGTGAATCAAATAAGTAAAAACATGTTAAATCTATTTAAAGTTTCTAGTTTAGGAAAAGAATGGTTTTCGTTACACATATGTAACCTATTTTCAAAACGATATGTCATATCATTACAAGTATCATAGATCACATAGAATTCATCTAATTCCTAAGCATAGGAAGTTAAGAACCTCTAGGACATAATTATGGATAAAATTTCCATATTTAGAAACGTTTGAACACATGATTAAAGCAATGCATGACATAATTTCCCAACATGTTCCTATGATCATATTGAACCAATTTCAATCATCATACAATGCACTACACGTATAATATTAATCATAAAAATTGTCATTTGATAGAAAGAACGATCGTACAAAACATTTTTCACAATCTAACTATTCCCAATAAATTCCTATGTCCTGCATATGGCATATCAATCATCATCCATCAAACATGCTCAATATTCAATTCACAAACTAACTTTCTAAAAGAAGTTACTATTAATGGAAAGCCTATTAGAAACAAGCCAATTTCATGAATTCAAAACACCAGGTTCAATCTAATATATCAACTAACATAATAGCATCGATATCTCAACTTAATTTCAACAAGTATATACAAATCATATGAAGTCTCCAAAGTAGAGCTTATACAAATAGTAAGTGTGACAACCCGGAAAAATTTCGTTATCTAAATTAAATTATAGGGTTTAAAACTGTAACATCTCGAATTTTATTAAAAGTTAATTTTACGAACAATTAAGTTTACATACGTTGATGTTAATTTCAACAACAACAACAACAACAACAACAACAACAACAATAATAATAATAATAATAATAATAATAATACTATTAATAATTTATAAGAATTATTAAACTTAAAAAACTATTTAAAAAGGGTTAAGGGGTATTTTGTAATATTTGAAACTTAAAATTTAAGTTTCTGCATGAAATGATAAACACAATAAACCACAGGGATCAATTGTGTAATTCCTTTAAAAATCCCAAACCACCCGCCCGTCGACCACCTTCACCTCCGGCCGAACTTCGGCCAATCTCCGGCGAGCCCACAGCAGCCAAATCGCTCGATTTCAATCAAATCAAATGTTCCCGACACACTTGCGTGGATGATTCGAGCTCGTGTCCCACAATAAATTAAAAACTCTGAGTGCGATCGATACCAAACCCACCACCTCACTTTCGGCCACTTTATAGGCCAAGAATCGCACTAACACACTAAATTAATCCAATTAATCGCACCTAAATGATCATATAACTGGAATTAATCGTTTGCAACTTTACATATCTCTTAAAACAAACACAAACAGCTCCTTCGATTCTCTCTATAGCCGCAACTTGTTCGTAGCTTGTTCTTCTTCCATTCATCCTCAATCAGGTAATCAAACCTATGTACATGCTCGGTTTAATAAGGGGATTAAAATCCCCATATTTGATTTGGTTATCAACAACTGAATGGTGTTTGATTGGAACAAGAATCGAACTAGGGTTCTTGGATTGGGGGGAGCCTCGTTGAATCTGTTTAAATGAATTAAAAACCAATAACTTCCGCAGCTGTATGCCATTAGCTCACTGGTTCCCCATCCGTTTGCAATCCAAGAGGTCCCGGGTTCGAACCCGGGCAACCTCATTTATTTTTTAAATGCCTTTTTCAACTCTTAAAAATATACAAAAATTCCTAAAAATTATAAAAATAACTTTTAAAAACTTCCTTTATTTTAAAAGCATCTAAGTAATTTTCTATAAAATTTATTTATTAAAAACACCTTAATAATATTTATAAAATATTATTTATAAATGTTATAAATAGCCATTTTTATAAAAATTGACTCTAAATAATAATTTAAATTATTAACTCATTATTGGACACTATATTATTTTTAATTATGGATGAATCATGATAATTGTGAAAATTATAAAGATTTTATAATTTCATAAATTATTTACGAGCGTTATTTCAGGTTATTTCTTATAAAATATATAAAGGTGTAGATTAATAATAAAATAAAACTTGTAAACATTACCTATTTGATAAGACAAATACACATTAGATTTTATAAATTTAATTATAAAAT
>BJCO01766145.1:0-36642 GCA_018326465.1 Flaveria floridana | reverse complement strand
TATGCAATGATATGCACTCGACCGGACGTTTCATGCGCCTTAAGCATGACAAGCCGATACCAGCAAAATCTTAAAAATAGTCATTGGATGGTTGTTAAGAACATACTTAAGTACCTAAGGAGGACTACATATATGTTCCTAATCTATGGATCTAGTGAATGAGGAACTCGTTGTAAAAGGTTACACGGATGCGAGTTTCCAAACCGATCGTGATGATTCACGATCACAGTCGGGATACATTTTCATTCTGAATGGAGGAGCGGTCTCTTGGAAGAGCTCTAAACAGGATGTGGTGGCTTTATCAACTACAGTGTCAGAATATATCGCCGCTTCATTAGCAGCTCAAGAAGCTACATGGTTGAAGAAATTCATTGCCGATCTAGGGGTTGTCCCTTCTATTCAGGACCCCCTAGAGATCTTTTGTCATAACGAGGGTGTGATTGCTCAAATCAAGGAACCTCGTGCTCATCAAAAGACTAGGCACATTGAGCAGAGATTTGACTACATAAGGGATGAAGTTGAAAAAGGAAAGATATGTATTCGCAAGGTTCACACAGATCAAAATATTGCGGATCCTCTTACGAAGCTCCTAGAAAAGGCAAATCATGAAGGTCATACCTGTGCCATGGGACTTCGGTATTCGAGTGATTGGATTTGATCTGTAATTTCGTATTTGGATATTTGGAACTCCCTTATTACTTGAATAAAGTTATTTGGTTATAATATTTCAATAAATGTTCCAATTTTGAATGTTTAAAATCCATGAGTTAATCATTTACTCTAAATGTCCGTAGTCGTTCATACTTGTGGGAACAAGTATGAGGGTAAGATTATTATGAATTTGGATTGGTAGATTTTCATATGGATGAATATAAAGCAAAAGGTTGCTGCCAAAGTTTATAGATATTTGTGGGATGCAAATATTGGACTGACCTGCATCTCAAATATTACTACATGGAATCTTTATGATTAGTCATAAGTAATTTTGAGTAAAGGCGAACATCATTTAGTATCCTCTGACCTGAGATACACATTGGGTCTTGATATTTACCAAATATTATACTTTGGCTCAGTTCTTCGCTGTTCTGAAACATAAGGCTGAATTCAGGTATGATATAAGGTAATTATGAGAGATGTTTGAAGTCAAGATGGGATTTGTCCCTCTTATTCATTGAGAGTAAGATGTCTAAAGCCTAATAAAGTTAAATCAATGGAGAATGATCACTCTGTGCCTCTGGGATTTAACATGACATCTGTGACAAAAGGATAGATGATTGATTCACCTAAAACATTTCGAGTAAGGTACTTAAATGGGATGATGTTATTGAATGGCTCTTAGTCATATGTATTAAGGGTAGTAAACCGTTGTTAGGCGGTATTTACTGCTTGCATCAATCTTCTATGAATCTTGTGCAAGTGGGAGATTGTTGGATCTTATATGCCCAAGACACATACAAGATTGATGTGGTTAGTAGGTTATGATCCAAGTCGGGTCATACCTAATAACAAGCTAAACAAACACCAATAAATATTTATTTGTTGATATAATCATGCAAATAAATATTGACATCAATTTAGAAAATGAGTTTTCTAAATGATTGCATCTGAAATAGAACAAATCATATGGATATTTTTTTCATGAAAAATTATTTGTATTGTTATTTAAAAGCATTAATAACAACAAATAAGAGTGTAGTTAAGTTATAAAGTTAAAAGGGTTTAATTTTATAAACTTATACAAAGTTAAATGAGTGTGAAAATTGTTTTAAAATGACAGGGAAACCCTCTAATTTTCGGCAGCCCCTTGGTGCTCATCCTTTGGATTCCTTTTCTTGTTTTAAAACAAGACTTGAACCAATTTTACACTCCACTCAATACACACTGTCTCACACACATTGCAAACTCTATCTTCTTGTTTCTTGCTGAAAATTTTTGGATTTGAAGGAGTTTCTAGCTGAAATTTTCGGATTTGAAAAGAGGTGCAAGAAGGGTGTTGCACTTCCTAACAAGTTGGGTGTTTGCAAGGGCTTATGGGTATACTAGCTTGAGGTCTTCTCCTTTGGAGGCTTGCATTCAAGAACATCATCATCTCCTTCTTCTAATCCATACAATATCCCTTTGTTCTTTAAAGGTAGTTTCAAGAACATCCTATGGTTGTTCATTTTCATTTCTGATAGCATTTCATTTCACATACAAATGATCATTGTTCATGGGTTTGTTTTGAATTTAGAGTGGTTTATTTTCAGATTATTAAACCAAGTTTTAATAACTTATATGTGCTACATTTTTAGTTTAAATGGTTAAACTAACTTTGATAATCATGTAACAAACCCAACAATTTGTTGAATCATGAAGCATAAATCTACCGAAAACTCTAGATTTCAGCATTGACCTTCAACTGCCGAATCACCCAAAGTGTTGGATCAACTGCTAAAGTGCATATGATGAATGACCACTAATCTGCACATGTAAGGGAACAACTGAACTACATGTGCTGAAAGATTGCTTATCAGCATATGTATATCTTTAGCCGATCAATAGCTAACTCCATGATCTACTGATCACCTACTATTAAGAACAAGTATGTCTGTGCCAACAGCTGTTATGTCTTCTCTTTTGCTACCAACATGGTACCACAGTTCCCAACTTCGATATATAGATTACCGGTTCATCTGTAGATTCTGAACATAGAATAGTTATTATTATTGTTTAGCATAAAAGTGCTCATACTTGTAAACCAAAGACCAAAGCTGTCAAGAAAGTGCTATCTACGTTACTAGGCCATATGCTAAAAGTACTCAGAGAGTAGCACCTTAGTAGGCTCCAACATCTATAACTACCAATCCAAATCTTATGATTTCATCTGTGAAGAAAAGGAAGAAAGATGAAGATATATGTCTCCTAGCAGCTTAACTTGAGTTGAAAGGATATAATTTTGATGAGATCGTGAAGTAGAGCACTTCTGAGATCAAGTCTAAGTTGATAGCTACAACTCATGATGAAATGGAGAAAGTAGTTGAGTCGGCTAGAAGAAAACGGTGAATCAGAGAAATGAAAGGGAGGAAAGGTTTAGCAAGAGTTAAGGGATAAGCAACAAATGAAGCAATTTCTCAAATACTACATTTTCTCTGTTACACAAGTAGGGCAATAAGTATTTCATCTATTGATCTGAATATCAGAGGAATCAAGAACAAAATTGCTGCTAGTGAGTATTCAAAGCGTAAACAAGGTAGGGAGCAATGAGAAAGACAACAGGCCAAGTCCAAAATAGTTACTTAAAAGTCCTCCCATATGCCGACTAGACCTCCAACATTTTTGGCTTTTCATCAACTATCTCTGATGATAAGAAGCCCATCTCTTCAGCCCTTGCAAAGAAGACAAAAGCTCCAAAAAAGTAATAAAGGGAAAGATTGTTGCTCTAGAAAAAAGAGGAGAGGATACTCTAAAGAACCAAAGTATTGGCAGCTGGGTATCTTGCTCAGATGAAGAAATTTGCTATGAAGAGGGAAAACGAGAGATCATTTACTATGACCATGAAAATAAGGTACTTGATCTGCCCCTTGACATTTTAGAGCAAATTGCTGAGTACTTTAGCATTGTTGGATGCTAGAATTATAGGCCCAAGATGATGATGCATAAAGTACTCACTTTACTCAAGTCTGATACAAGTGAAATAGTCCCTGAAACTCCACTTTTATCACATGATTTCATAGTGGAGTAGGAATACGTATCAAAAAAAAAAACACTTACTTCAAAGCAAGATTAGCAGCTGTTTGTGCATATATACATATAGAACAACACATAATAAAATGGTTAACCTATAAATGTATATTGAATACAAAATGATGGAAAAATACAAGAGTTGTTACAATGAGTGATTCAAGAACTAAAACTATACAAAATTCTAGACCTAACAATACTCCCCCTTAGGTTTAGCTTCTTCTAATCAATGCCTTAGGCTTTGTAACTCTTTAACTCTTGACACCATCCCTTTATTGAAGTATGGTACAGCTTCCTTTTGATCATCGTACTTGTACTTGATCTCCATTCGGCTCATCTTATTCAGACTATCATACTTTATTCCAAGGATGTCTTCTTCAGTGGTCAAAGTTGCAACAACACTATTGTTGTTGACAACTTCGAGTTCATCCTCTTCTAAGATTCTTATCTCTATAATAGAAGGGATTTCAGATCCCATAAGCTAGCTTGCCTCATATTTTCTTCTTTTGCTGACTGTGGCATTCAGCTTATCTATTACTTGGATCATGTGCACATATAGACATAAGTCGGTTTATGCCTATTCATTGTTGAGATTTGGGAAAAAATTGACATATCCCCACTGTGTAAGAGCTTGATTTCTAGTGGATCAAAAATCCTGATATTCGAAGCTTCATTTTTATCTGCAGTCCTTTTAAGTACTAGCTCTTTTGGTCTCTCAACATATCCCCACTGTGTTATGGGATGTGAGAACTGGTTTCCCTCAAATCTCCTGATTGATGTAGTTCTTTTGTTAGCATGACCAACTCTGATCAAAAACTCATCTTCTATAGAGAGTGAGGAGCTAGACTATGACCTACTTTGACTCTCTTTTCTTTTGACATGCTCCTCCTCTTCTCTTATAGCTTCCTTAAGGACACCATCCTTAAATTTGGATAATAGCTTTCTAATCATCCTTAAGAAATCTCTTCCTCTTGGGTGTATTGGATAGTTGGTTTTTGGTAAACTCTGGAGTTGTTTGATATAAGCATTTGGGAGTGGAATGACTAATTCAATCAGGGGGAAGTATTGAATCATCCCAGATGCCCTTTTGATTATTTCACTATCCCAGTCTGCATCCTATTTCCAAGCTATAATATGATATTGTTCAGCTGACTTGAGAGTAGTGATGTGATCGAAGAGCTGAAACAAAGTGGACTTTAGGCCACACCTTACTTGGAAGAACCTCCCTTGGTTCTCTGATCACTTTCTCCTTGCCCTTATGCATATCTTTGCTTTTTACAATAGTGGGCTCAGCAGGAGTTGTTGTTTATGCAACACTCAGATTTTGGGCTTTAATTCTAAATCTAACTCCAATCTGCAACTCAATCTTCATCATATATTCCGTCATCTTTCTAAGCTCTTTTACACCTCTGTCTCTTAATTCAGAGAATCTATGGTTATGATTTTGCAACCAAGAAATTATGTTGTTTCTGGTGAGCTTCTTGGTGTTACAGTGACCCAATTCCTTTTTCTGCTGTTCTTTTGCTTGAAATTTAGTGAAGGTATCATAGTTGCATCATGGAATCATAAAACTAGCCATTCTGGAATCATAAAACAATCCATAATGAAGTCCTTGATGGTTTGCTTCAGTTCATCTGTATTCATCCTCTCTACCATGTCAAATGGAAACCCTTTGTTGATGAGTTCTATGAACATGCTAGATTCAGTTCTTTCTTCAAGGAGGTCTTTAGTAGTAAGCATTTCAGTAGCCTTAGGAGTTTCTTTATTAATCAACTCCTCCCATTCAGCTTCAATTTCATCATTTTGCTCACTTGGTTTTGATGTTAATGGGTTAGCTGATGGGGTATGCTCAGGTGAGACTATTTTGGCTCTTTTTGGGGAGTCTTTCACCTCTATGATCTTCTTCACTATCTTCCCCAAGTACCTCCTCTTTCTGTTGTAACAGATGAGTGGGGCTTGTTGTTGTGATTGAACAACCTTAGATGATAATTGTTCATTTGCAGCATGTAGTACTAGTTGATAAGTTTAGGTAGATTCAAGCTCAGTAATTCTTTTTCTCAACCTCTCAATCTCATCATCTTTAGCTGTCAGGAGTTCAACTTGTTTAGAAATGGAGAGTTTACCCTTGTTGATTTCTAACACACTCTGCTCCTTCTCTGTTTTCTCTGTCTACACAGCTTTTTTTAGCTCTCTTAATAATTCATGTAAGGCATCTATCACTTCATGATCTGTTTGAGCATCCTCTCTCAGTCTTTGGATAGATCCTTTTTGCAGAGTTAGAATAGCATGCTTCTCCTTCATCTCCTCATTTAACTCTCTCAGCCTCTCCTTTCTTTTGTTAGATTTGATGGTCAGATTATTGTATTTCACCACAAGAAAACTCTTACTGACATTAATCTTTTCATCATTTAGATCATCTTCATGATAAGCAATAATATTAGTAAATTCATCGCCACTTTTATTCAGCTGCTCATCATGAAGTATAACATGATCTACCTCATCTTCTTCCTCATTTTCAACCTCTAAATTCACTTCTTCAGTAGCCTCACCCTGTACTTCATCATAAGCATCTTCTATGTTCATCACTCAGTAGGAGAATAGCTTTTAGAAGCTGGGTTGGATTTAATCATTGGAGAGATTAGGCTTTGAGGTTGTTCTTGTTGTGGTGATGGTTGGTTGGGAGAGAGAGTCTAGTGGAGTAGAGTTGGTGGATGATTTTGATTGGGAAGATGATGAGTGGGTGCGCTCACTAGCTGATAGCATTGTTATTTGATGATTAGGATTGATTGGGAGAGATGGGGTGTCTTTGTTGTGTTTATGGTGATGGTCGTTGATGAGGTAGTGATGGTTGTTATGCAGGTGGAGATTCTTGTTGTTGATGAGGTATGGGAGATGGTGGTTGATTAATCATAGGAGATTATGGTGGTGAATGTGAATCTTGCTCAATTTGAGCAGGGGATTCTTCAGCTTGTTCTTATTCTTCTATGAAGACCAACTCTTGTGGAATTTCAACATTTGCATCCACAACATGAGGGGACATCTCCATTTTCTCCCATTCATATCTTCTACTAATCTTATTCAGCACATATCATCCCAAGTGTGCTTGAACAAACAAATCACCTCCCTTCTCAATTTGTGGCAGGAAATCATTGATAATTAGCTGAAGAAATCTTGGGAACATATACATCTTGTCAGCCTTTTGTACTTCAATTTGATCACACAGGCATCTAAGGATGTACTTTGAATAATTGTAAGTCCTTCCTTTAAAGATTCCGGTGATCCCAGATGAGATATGCCTTGAAAATCTATCCAGACCAGACTTCTGATTTGACACACATTTTAGATAAGTATGACAAAGGAATCTACAAGGCTTGCACAATCTCCCTTTCTTGATTTCACCATTCTTGTAGTCTCCATCATATCCCATTAGATCAAAAACCCACGGAATGTATTCATGATCAAATACATCAGGGTGACTTGCTTCTTGTTCACCAAGCTCCAACACCCTCCTGATGATTTGTTCATCCACTCTCACAACTTCATGTCTAATCGAGGGATAAATCACTTGTTCGCCATTCTCCTAGCTACTCTTGCAGTATTCCATAAATCAATCACATGAGTTTGATAGATCACTGGGTCAGAAGTTACGGCATAGAATGTCCTCAATTGCCGTAGGTATCGGATAATCTCTGTGCATCCTTCGGTGTCAGGCTCATTCGGATTGAGGAAAACACATACATTATGCTCGTTTGAGAATCAATTAGCCATCTACAAAATACAAGAATATCAAAAAACAATGATTTAAGAATTTTGGCTTGAAATCAAAAAAATTAAAATTCAAGAAGTTCAAGAGTTTTGATGACATTTCACCAATAATATGCGATATTGAATTTATAACCAATGATTTACCTTGCTGATAATGTTCTAACAATGAATAGAAGTTTAGGAAAATGAATGATTTGTTGTTTTGGAGTGGTAATTTGAATATCGGTGGAAGAAGGGTTTAAGGTTTTACGAACGTTTTTCTAGGTCATAAAACTGCTCTGACAAAAGTAAATGAAAATGACAAGTCCAAGGTATCTTTTATATATTTTTCATAAACATAATAAATAACCATTTAATATTGTGGGACACTCAACCCTTATTACCCTTTTGTGGTAAATTTTGTTTCCGCAGATATTATATCTTCCGTAGTAAGTTAAAGCTTCCGTAGAAGATTAACTCTTACGAAAGAAAATTTAACCTTCCGAAGGAAATTAAGTCTTCTGTAGGAAAATAAATCTTCCGTAGGAAATTGTCTTCCGTAGGAAAATAAATCATCCAAAGAAAAATAAATCTTCCAAAGAAAAATAAGTCTTCGAAGGAAAATAAGTCTTCCGTAGGAAATTAAATCTTCCGTACGAAAATAAATCTTCGAAGGAAATCTACGGATGACTTAGCTTTAATTTCCTGAATTAAAACTATGGAAGTATAATTTGTATTTCCACAGGTTACCAATCTACGGAAATCAAATATACTTTGTTAAAACATTCACATCCATAGGTTACCAATCTACGGATGGTCAAATTTTAACTTTGTTAACTTTTACACGGTAGCATCTGCTGAAAAGCAGCATTACAATGTAACTTCTGCTGAAGGATAAAAATTTATCCTTTTGATGTATGAATCTAATATGTTATTAGATCATATATTGCTGTTCAAACTTGTTGACATGTTCCATGGCAATTGTGCAGAGATTTTCACAGGGTAGATTTCCAACAGCCAAAGTAGTTGCTCAAGATCCAATTTCCTTCAATACTTTTGTTAAACTCATTTTTCATGATGATTTCTTACTACTCCCCCTAAATTTGTGCTTAATAATAAAGTTTTTAGCATAAATTTAAGTAGAGAATATAATGAAAATCACTGATCTCACCATAATATTAAATAACGACAAAAAAATTAACATAAATTAAAATATGTACAAGCATTTGAATCTGGGATCATACTATGTCACTAAGTTACCTGCGGATGGTTTTGGTTTAAGTAAAGTAGACAATGATCTAGTGCTGATTGCAAGTATGTTGATCCACTTAAATTCAAACAAGAGTAAAGTGTTAGAACTATTGAGGATGATGCAACCAAAACAACACTTAGAAGAAATCTGTACAAACTAAGAGAAGTCTTCCGAAGGGAATGCTGCAACTTACGAAGGAAATGTTGCAACTTTTGAAGCTTATATGTGATCTTCCGTAGAGCTTCTGAAGGATAAACTCAGTCTTTCGAGACTTAGAAGATCTCCTTCTAAAGTTAATCACTTAGAAGACAAAGTCTTCCGAAGACAAAGCCTCGGAAGAAGCTAAGTCTTCCGAAGTATAAAATGGTTCAGAAGAACTTATTCTTCTAAAGCCATTTTACCTTTGGAAGAAACACAGTATGAACCAGTGGACAAAGCATGGTCCGATTGACACTTGCTGCCTACTCTGATCCTCTGCAAGATACCTTTCACGTTCATATGGTTGACCTTACTCTTGTACACTGTTCACCATTCCTTAGTTAGTACAGCTGCAACCTTTAGTTGGTGACCAAACGGTAAGTCATGGACCTGTCATGACTACCTTATCTTAGATAATACTTTATCTAAGATACCCTACCTCTAGCAATGTAGTATTTGCTTAGAGGTAAGTCCCAGCATGTTATCTACGTATAACAAGCTGTAGATAGTAGTATATAGTCGCTCATTGTAACTTTGTATCCATGCTTCTGCATGAGTATTGTAATACTTAGTTGAGAGATACTATGTACAAGTATCTTGAAAATTCTTGTGTTCTTTACTTATTATATTATTATCAACTAAGTTCTTGATTCTACATTCATCAAACGAGTGAGATTCAGCAAGTTTGTGAGAAACACTAAGTGTTGAGAGAACCATATCGATCCTGCAATTGGTATCAGAGCTTCCAGGCTCTTGATTGTGAGATCTAACCATCCCAAATCAACTTTGTATCTCAAAACTTACCCACTCAACCAAAATGCCCCTTAACCAGAACTTTGTTGAACTAGAAATGGGAACCATGACCAAAGCTCCCATTATCACACCTGATAACTTCAGGCGCTGGTGTCAACGCATTGAAGGATTCATCAAGTATCAAGACTCCCATATGTGGAAGTCCGTCACTCATGGACCACACATACAAAAAGTGGCATCACCAACTGGAGATGGTGCCATGATTGAAAAGGACGTCGAAGATTACTCTGATGAAGACTTCAAAAAGATGGACATTGATAGCAAAGCTATGACTGTATTGCTCACTACCATACCAAACTCGATTATGGCAGGTTTGAGCATTGCACAACAGCCAAAGAACTCTTTGATGCTTTGAAATTAATGTACTCTGGTTCTTCAGAATCCAAAGAATCCAAGAAGGATGCTCTGAAGCAACAGTTCGAGAATTTCACCTACATTGATGGTGAAAACTTAAGCCAACAATACTTCAAATACATGGATCTGATAGCATCTCTGCAGTATATGGGAGTGACTCTTGAAAAGAGAGACATAGTAAGGAAGTTCACGAGTGCTCTTCCTCGTGAATGGACTTTCTATTATATTTCTATCAGGAGATCTGAGAATCTTGGAACACTCACTATGACTGTACTATATGGAATCCTAGATGGATACCGTATGGAGATGGAAAATCTGAACAGGCGGCAGATGAATGGCAGCTCAACCACTCCTGTTAGCAATGCTCTACATGTTGCTGAAGGTGCAAGAACTCCCCAGTACAAGATGTACCTGACTTACAATGAACAGCCATCATGTTCATCTGGACCATACATCACTTTCCCAGAGACACCCAAGTGTCAACAAGCTCAATAAGGTCGTTTTCAGGAAAATTGTGCTTTTGTCTCAGGGAAGGAACACTCTAGTGATTTCCAGTTCTGTTTTGATGACCTGGAGTGTTTCAGTCCAGATGATGTTGAATATATGGACATTATTCAACAAATGGGTCTTCTTACCTACAGAGCAAAGAAGTTCTACAAGAGAACTGGAAGGCAATTCCCTCAGAACCTAACAAGTAGCAAATTCGGGTTTCACAAATCAAAGTCTAAGTGTTACAACTGTAATCAACTTGGACATTTTGCAAGGGAATGCAAGGCTCCAAAATCTAATCCTAGAGCAAGCCAAGCTTCTCAACATCATGCCACCACATAGGCTGCAACCAAACCAACAGAGCACACTGCAGCTGTTGCTCAAGAAGTTGATTGGAGCTTTATGGTGCAAGATGTTACTCCTGCTCAAGCTCTCATGGTAGACACAGATGATACCAAGGTATATGAACATCTTTGTACTCCTGACTGTATAGCTAAGGTTAAGTTATACCAGGACTATAACTTGAAAGTTAAATCTGATATTGAGTCTTTGAACATATTAAAAGCTGATTTTAAAAGAGCAGAATATGACTATAAACTAAAAATTAAAGAGTTGGAAAACACTGCATCTACTTTAAAACATGAACACTCAAACTACAGGGCTCAAATAAAAGATTTAGTTTCAAAGTTGACTGAGGCTTAAGCCCAGCTAGTAATAGCTGAGGCTGAAGCAAAGAAGTATGCTATCCAAGAGCATAACTTCAACAACATTCTTGCATCAACTTCTCACTCAAAAGAGTGTTATCAAAACAAGAGTGGGTTGGAAACCAATGAAACTTCTCCACCATATTCCTATGTGTCTATTAGACAGCCAAGATGTGGTACTGATGAGCAAGAGGTTCCAACTGCTGACCCACCATCTCTTAAGAGTATCAGTGATGCAAAAATGGTTACCACCACTACCACCACAGAGAAGGACAAGGTAGAAAACCTCATCCTCACAGCTGAGAACAAATCTCGCACCACTAAACAAAGAAAGAACAGGATTCAAGTAGCCAGAAGAAGTGCCAAGAAGGTGGCTGAGTCAAAACTGAAAATTGACCCAAGGCAAAAGGGTGTTGTCATCTCAGTTGGATTCCAAGTGGTTGGAAGATCAGATTCAGGACAGGAGTATAGTATCAGTACTCCCATCTAACTTAAGGATCTGAAGTAGAAAGGAAAAGCTATAGAAGAGGACAAGAGGACCAAGAAGCAACAATCTACATGTCCCACCAAAGCAAACACTGAATGCATAATGTGTGGTCTGCATAACCACATGGCCAAGGATTGTTTCTATAATCCTTTAAGCACACATTATGCAAAATGGGTAAGAAAAGGAGCAGCCGAGGAAGGTGTTACACTTGGATCACATAACCAGATCCAAAGGTTGAAGAAAGTAAAGCAGTCTTTCGAAGCCAAGTTTCCTTTGGAAGGAACATCTTCTTCCAAAAGGAAAGTAGCTTTGGAAGAGAAACCAAAAAGAATTCCGAAGAACAAGAAAGCACCTCTCAAACCATCCAAGAAGAAGACTGCTTCAGAAGAGAATGGTCTGAAAGCTTCTTTCGAAGAGAAAGAAACTTTGGAAGAATGCGCTGCTACCCAAGCTTCATCAAGCTCATCTTCAATGATCAACTAAAGGATGGAATGGAAAATCAAAGAAGATGTTGTAGCCCAAACCTCCTCTTCCCAAACTACTATTGAACCCACATGCTTACACTTTGGTTCAATTGTGTTACATTATTAGAAGAACCCAAGACCAACAAGGCTTGGGTTTCTAATAAGAACTAAATATTTCACCTTTGTGCAGGGACATCCATATGATAAAAATAGAAACATTTGGATTGTGGATAGTGGATGCTCCCTGCACATGACAGGGAACAAATCTTTTCTTCAACAATTTCACAATTTTGATGGAGCTCCTGTTCCGTTTGGAGGTGAAGATGGAGGATACATCTCTGGTAGAGGTAATGTGTCCAAAGGTAAGTTAACAGTTGACAAAGTACACTTTGTCAAACAGTTTGAACACAATCTTTTAAGTGTTTCTCAATTCTGTGAACAAAAGCATCAAATGCTTTTCACAGATCATGAGTGCATTATCCTCAAACCCAGGATAAGAATTCCTAAGGAATTGGTTCGTCTTAGATCTCCCAAGAAAGGGGATATGTACAAGCTGGATATGAACAATGCTTCCCGACTGGGTGAAGTATCATGCTTTCATTCCAAAGCAAATACTGATGAGTCAACTCTTTGGCATAAAAGAATATGTCATGTTAATTTTAAGACAATGAATAAATTGGCTAAGAATAACTTGGAACATGGTTTGTCTAAAAAGGAATTTCTCTGCAAGGACAACTGTTTTGCTTGTCTGAAAGGGAAGCAACATAGGGCATCTCATAAAGCCAAAGAAGTTAACTCTATCACTACCCCATTACACTTATTGCACATGGATCTATTTTGGTCCTATAAGTATAATAAGCATTGGAAGGAATTATATTGCTTTGTGATAGTTGATGATTTTACTAGCTTTACATGGTTATTCTTCTTAAGAACTAAGGATGAAACTACTGAAACCTTAAAATCCTTTATTCTTAAGATAGAAAATCAAATTCATAACAAAGTAAAGATAATCAGAAGTAACCAACGGACTGAGTTTAAGAATCAAGTTCTTGACTCATTCTGTAACTCAAAAGGGATTGCCAGACAATATAGTGCTCCTGGAACTCCTCAATAGAATGGTGTTGCTGAGAGGAGGAACATGACACTTGTTGAGGCTGTAAGAACCATGTTGGCTGATCAAAGCTGCCTCTAACTTTATGGGCAGAGGCAGTCAACACTGCATGCTTTGTGGAGAACAGGGTTCTCATTGTTAAGCTCTACGGAAAGACCCCTTATGAGTTATGGAACAAGAGGCCACCATTCATCGGCTTTCTAAGGTCCTTTGGCAGTAGATGCACCATACTTAACACACAGGACAATTTGGCAAAATTTGTTGAAAAGTCATATGATGCAATCTTTGTTGGATATTGTTCAAGTTCCAAAGCTTATAGAGTATACAACATTAAGAATCAACAATTTGAGGAGTCATCCAATATAGTTGTAAATGAGCACACTCCTTGTGTTAAGGGAAATGGTCCTGACCATATGTTTAACTTAGAATTGTTTCCTAACTATTGTAAACAATCTTGCGAGAATGTTTCAGCTGGAACAGGAACTCAAGTGACTTTGATGATGATCAAATATTTGAGTTGCCCAGACCTATTCCAAATTCTCCTAGAAGGAACGAAGAACAAGCTCCCACCACTGCAAGTCCTGAAAGTCTGAATCTCTCAGGAAACAATGGAGCTTCAACCAGTTGTCAACTCAATGATCATCATGTCACTTCAGATGACAACTCAATTTCTCAACACCAAGCTTCTAAAGATAGATATCTGGAGGAATAGGCAACCGTTGATGCTATCTTACAACATAACACTTTTGATGATGTTACTCATTCATTCAATCAATCTTCATTGAATAAAAGAGAAAATTCAGCTGGAACCAATGTTAACAATCGTGATATGAATCTTTTAAATCTGGATCTATCTACGCAACTAGATTTTATTCCTAGAATCAGGATTCATAACACTCATCCAGCTGAAAACATCATTGGGGATGTCTCAGAAGGTGTGAGGACCAGAAGACAAACTTATAATGAGAATGTCTGCTTGTACTCATCCTTTCTCTCTTAAGTGGAACCTAAAATGGTAGAAGAAGCTCTCAAAGACAACAATTGGGTTGAATCAATGCAAGAGGAATTGCTTTAATTCAAAAGGCAAAAGGTGTGGAATATGTGTCCACTACCACCTGGTCAAGTACCTATTGGCACAAAGTGGGTATTTAGGAACAAAAGGGATGATAGAGGTTTGATTATCAAGAACAAAGCTAGACTTGTAGTTCAAGGATACACACAAGAGGAAGGAATAGATTACACTGAAATTTTTTGTTAGGACCTAGTACGAACTGGTACTAATCGAATCTACATAAAACCGGATCAAATAGTGCGTAATCTTATCTGATTGGCGATCCAATCAGGGAGAACATTAATCTGATCAAAACTAACGATTAGAAAATGTTAAGAATTGATTAGGAATGATTAGGAATGACCAGGAACGCTCTATGAAGTTAGATGGGACAACTTGGACGTTCTGGGACGGCTAGGGTTGTGCATTCTTGAAGGGTTCGTTTTTCCACGAATTAAATGGTATTTATAGGTTTGATGTCTTCATTCGTGCGACTGAAGCATGCGGTTGATTCATTCGCATGACTGAAGATCCAGTCGTGCGACTGAGTCAATCACATGTCACAATCATGCAACTGATCCAGTATCCTGGTTCAGTCGTGCGACTGGTCCATTAGCATGAAGAGTTCATGCGTATGGTCCATTAGCATGGTCCATTCGCATGAGAACTTCATACACTTCACAAACCTATATAGTTAGTTCAATATGCGTGTAGTAAATACCAATATAAAGATACAAGACATTCAATAACAAATATTCATTCATTCAAGAGTTCTTTCATTACAAATCTCAAATGATTAAATCAGTGTAACAAAATGAAAGTCATTAGACATTTAAGTACATTAGAACTGGAACTAGGGACATGTGTTCCAACAAACTCCCCCTTGGACCTAGTTTTACCTATTCTTTGACTTCCTTTGAAAACTCTTCATATCTCTTGAATCTCTCTTCCTTTGAAACCCCAGCATGAATATCAATTGCAAAGCATAAGCGTATAATGTGTTGAAACTGAAGTGCGTGCACGATATCCTGCATATCAAAAAACAGTGGCAACTTGTACAAAGTATATATATCATTAGCTGACAAGTTTGTGAGCCACATTGGGTCGAACACCCTTATATTTTCTAAAGTCCCCTTTCAATCCAACACAATGACTGCTTCTCCAGTACGCCAGTCATAGTACCACCATTTAAAATGGGGTGTAAAGTCTTATGGCCATCTCCCTCATTGGTATACGTGACATCGTGCGTGAAGGTTGCCATTTCAAGACAACTTTAGGCTTGCCAGTAATGGGATTAACTTCAGACCTTTTGATATGCCTCATCAGTTGTTGAGGTCTGAAGTTAACCCACCTAGTGTGGTACTCTCTTCTCAACGCAGCCTCAAACCAGCTTGACATCTTCTTCGGGTCAGCATACAGCAACTTTAGGTGTGCCAGCTTGTTGAGCTCAAAACCGGGAAGAGTCTTTAGATCATGTGGAAATCTAAAGTACTCTAATCCCTTCCCCTTCTTCACTGCGTAAAGACTCGGATTTGGTGCAGTGCGCTGGGCTCGGATCTGTATAAAACAAGCCGCCCATTCAGCCTTTCTGATGTCCACATCGGCATCTGAGGCTTAGGCTTGCCTTGTTGATGTCTCTGCCTCCTTTTCCATCCGATTCAGCTTCTCAAATGTATCACTGCCGAGAGTACTACCCAAATTGGGAACCACATTTCCCTCTCAGTCAGTGTACTCTGGATAATGCTGGGCTGTGACGTCCACAATCTCTATCTCGTCCACATCGTTAAGCTCATCGTCACTAACCACATCAACAGTAGGAGCGTCCTTGACAATCTCATCTGGGTTCAGTCAGAACATCTCAGCAAGTTGCTCATCAGTATGGTCATGAATTATTTCTCCTTCTTCAGGAGTATAACTCACGGACCTCCTGACAATCCCTTGCAAATTAAGTTTCCTAGTCAATTGAGACTTGATTTGCTGTAGGGGAGCAACATCATATTCATCTTACTGAGATGTTTGATCTGCTTGAATTAAACATGTAAACACATCAATAGTTAGTAAGTAATCAAGACAATCAAACATTTGATAATGAAATATAAACATTAATTTACATAACATTAATACATGATTCAAGTACAAAGCTTTCATAAATACATAGACATGTAAACTTTACTTTTATCCTGAATCATGCTAGGATCCTCTGTAGTCGGGGAGGTAGGTGGGGCAGAGGATGATGCTCCTTGGTCTTGCCTTTTCTTTGTTCTTATTTCTTGACCCTGAGCTGAGGCAGATGCAGATGCAGATGCATCACCTTCTTTTTCATCATCATCATCCTACCTCCCTCTGGGCTATCCATCATCACTCGCCTCATCATCATCACTGTTATCATCTTCACCATCATCATCATCATCATCTCCTTCTCTGATCTTCAGAGGCTCATCTTTTATTCCCTTTAGCTTGAGCATGATCATCTTGTTGGAATCCTCCAACTCCTCTATCTTCTTGGCTGATTGGACGTTATGCTCCTGGAGTTCGGCAATCTGCTGAGCTTGCTAAGAGATCTGCTGTGCTTGGGTAGCAATGAGCTCCACAAACTGACGTATCTATGCAGTCTTCTCCTCATCAGCAGCCAACAGCTTCAGCACCATACGGTTCAGTACTGAAAGCTATTCCTCCACTTCAATGGAAGGAAGGGATGATCCTGTTGGAAATAAGGGATGGGATGATGGTCCGGCTTGGTGGCTGGTGGTGGTAGTTATGGCTGTGGTGAATATGGGTGGTGGTGAATGAATGGGTGGTGAAGTATGGGCTGTAGAAATGGAAGGTGGAGGTGTGGTAGTAGTAGTGGGTGTGGTGGTAGTAGTGGGTGGTGTGGTAGTGGTGGTGGTGGTTTTAGTGGTAGAAGTGGTGGCTGGAGTGGTAGAAGTGGTGGTAATCAAGGTAAATCTGGGCCTCTTCCCCTTCTTACCGTAGGGTTGAGCCATCCTCTTTTTCCATGTGCCCTTGGACACAGAGGCTCCCCCTTGGCTACTGGGCTCGTCTGGGGTGTATGATGGATAAGAAGTAGCCTCCCCAGACTCGCCCTAGAGTCCACCAACCGCCCTCACACCTCTCTTAGTGGCTACGACCCGGCTCCCCACCGTTCGCACTAGAGGCTCCTCCTCCTCCTCCTCCTCCTCATCAGGTTGGAAGTTCTGATGGAATCCGACAGTCTCAGCATCTCTTTGGGTGGATTATAGAGATGTCACATCAGTATTAGTAGCCCTAGATTGGGTCGGGCCAGTATCTCCACCAGCACCACTGTCATCATCATCGGAGTCATCAGCCGGGAGCAGAATCTGCTCGGCGTCCAAGTTGCTGTCATCGTGGCGCCACTTTCGCCGAGCTGGCGTCACATACTCCTCCTAGGCTAGAAGCCCAAACAGTCGCCTTACCCGGGGCTTCATTTGCTTGCCCCGGTAAACCTTTATCCGTCCTAGAGTGGTATCAGCCACCACCTCTAGAACCACGACGTCCTCCTTCTCCTTTGGCAGCGAAGGGATCTTCTGATCGATAATCATCTACATAAAGTGTGGGTACATGCAGAAGCTCTCTTTGCCCTTCGCCTCGATGTTCTCCACTAGATAGGTGAAGATCATCCTCGAGAAGTTGAATGGGTGATTCAGCACCAACGCCACGTAGGCGTTCTGCATCTGATCTGATAGCTCGTCAAAGCCTCCCTTCTTTGAGGCGATGCATCTTAGCATCAGGTGGGCTAAGTACTTGAATTGGGGGCATAGGTTGCTCTTTTTGAGCACACCTGCGTTGATATCCCCTGAGTACTTAGCCCTTAGAAAACATCCTCGGGCTGTCAGTGGATGTAGCCATGTAGGACAGTCAGCATCGTCCCCAAACTCTAACATAGTCCTGAGGTCATCCTCAATGATCTCTATGGCCTCACCAAATATGGAGCTCCTAATACAGTGGGGGCTTGGAAGACCTGTCAACAACAGCGCTTTCCCAGAAAGCCTGCTGGACTGAACGATATGGGATGCACGGCGTCAAGATGTCACGAAATATCCTCGATCTCCGTAAGAATGTGATAATACAGGAGAACTCAGCCGCGTTCCATGAGGACAGATCCATATGAGCACAAATATTATGCTTTATGCTCATAGTCCAACGACTCGCCATCTGTTACACAGAGTAAATAAACGTTAGTAAGTGTCAACCAATGACAATTTGATTCATTGGACTTGAAAACTTTTGTTCTGTCATGCGAATGGGCTGTGCGACTGAGATCTAGTCATGTGAATAGACTGTGCGACGGAGATCTAGTCGTGCGAATGAGCTCATACGTACGACTGAGTCATGCGAATGGGCTTAGTCGTATGTTCTCTAATGCATTTACACCAGTCGTGTGACTAAACTCATATGCATGGTTCAGCCATGCGATTTATCCATTCATCCATCTCAGTCGTGCGATTGAGTCATTCGCATAGCTCAGTCGTGCGATTGAAGTTCATCAGGGTGTCCATTTACATGATAGAATGTTTTGTTTGTCAAATTCAAATTTTTAGCAAAACTTAATCTTAGACGTTATGGTTTGGCTCATTAGTTTCGCAAATGTCTGACATAACACCTAATATCTTTTATTTGATCAAGATACATTTATTAGTTTATTAGGTGACCAAGTATCGGTTCTGGTTACGTCTCAAATTTGATCAGTTTGGGCACAAATCGATTGATCTTTGGATTGTACATCGTCGCGCATTACCTGGATAAACACTACAAATCATCAGAGAACAATAATCAATGGTCTAAACAATCAAATGAAAATCTGGCAGAGTAATGGTACTTTCGTGCGTTTGAGAGCGTTTGAGGGGAGAATGAGAATGTGCGACCGACTCCCCCTCTATTTATACTAGGGTTTTCTCCAGACGTGCGACTAAACCTAGTCGCATCCTTGATTCATGCGACTGAGGGTCAATCATGCGACTGGCACATTCGGTCACCTCCAATCGTGCGATTGAAGATCAGTCGTGCGACTGGCACAGTCGGTCACCTCCATTCGTGCGAATGGGTTTCAGTCGTGTGACTGGCACAGTCTGTCACCTTCATTCGTGCGATTGGGCTCATACGTATGGTCCAATCGTACGGCTGGTCCATACTCATGGTCCAGTCGTGTGAATGGCTAATACTTATGATTTCAACTTTATGACCATTTAACACTTATCTCTTTTAACGATTGTTAAAACATTTTGACCAGTGATCATCTCAGACATGACCATTTAACTTAGAAAACGTTTGATCACCTCAGACTTGATCCATTTATCCACCCGATCACCTCAGACGTCATCCATTTATCCACCCGATCACCTCAAACGTGATCCTTTTACTTGAAAACCGTTAATCACCTCAGACGTGATTATTTTAAGAACAAAAAACTGATGATCACCTCAGACGTGATCCTTTTAATTTTCTTCAGAAATAGGTGATTCAAGATTAACGTTCAGTTCCTTTTGTGACATTCACAGAGATAAATCTTGTTGCACAGTCCGATATTGACACACTAGAAATCATGCTTGGTCTATTATGTAACACACATTGATTTTGAACATCAGGTGGTGCAGTCACGATTATCAGTATACTTGTCAACTTAAGTCCATACACAGATTTTTGACACACATTAGTGATAATTAAATGGATTTGACTAACAAGTGTTTGTGCGTCCCACTAGTATATGGTAATCAATCTTCCTCAGGAGAATTTTGAGCGGTCCGGTGGTTAAGAAGATTTTGGTTCTAAGAGCTTTCAAAGAGATGCAAAGCCTCAGGTCAGTGCCATCGCACAGTAGAGAGGCGCAAACAACAGTGAATTCTTAGAACGGATAGGTTATGCTAAGCCTTAGGTTAGTGCCATCGCACAGCAGAGAGGCGCAAGACATATCTTATTCTTAGAGCAATATACTATAATATACATTTTAGCAGTGACTTTTGTCATCTTTTGCTCTGTTTTTCGGGTCTTTGCACACATTTGTCACCTTTAATTGCTCCTCACCCCTTATTGGAAATTGATTTATTGTGCAAACCAGGGATACTATGGGAATCCACAACTTGTTGATTGATTTAGGTTTAAGTGAATCAACACTGATGTTTACTAGTCTTTGTGTTGAACCTACCGACACATCGTATAATGGACTAGCACCTCCCTAGACGTACTTTCTCCGTGTAATTACAGTAACAGACAAGCATACTATCATTTTTCCAATATGTTAGACTTAGAGTTGTCAGACTTACGATTTTCTGTGATTTAAATTAAACATTGCAAAAATAGAAAATCTTTTTTGTGTTCCAAGTAACACGACGCCTGTGTACTATCACTTTACATAGTGTTGAATCACTTTCTTAAATTTGTTGTTTTTGCCTTTTTGGCTTATCTGCTCTCCCTCTTTTTTTTTAAGTGAATAACTACTAAAACTAAATTAATCTCCCCCTAAAATTCAAAAACCAAAAATATTTTTGTATTTTTGGATTTTTTAAGACAGGAAATTAAAATAAGACAAATAAAAGAAAATAAAAAGAAAACAACTGAACAGGTGTCGGACTCTGGAATCACGTCATACTTCATTTTCACGCCGTTGACCTCTAACAGATATAGAAATCCGGGTTTATCAAAAGGTTTAGTGTAGAGGTCGGCGCGTTGAAAATCCGTGTTTATTTTAATCACATCAATTAAATGTTTTTCATAGCAATCACGTATGAAATAATATTTTAGGCCAATGTGTTTAGTCTTAGGGTGTTGAACAGGATTTTTAGTTACAACTATGGTAGCAGAATTATCATCAAAGATAGGAGTGTTTGAAAATTGCAAACCGTAGTCCCGTGTTTGCTGTTGTATCCAGATGATTTGTGAACAGCAACTTGTAGCAGCAACGTATTCAGCTTCACATGTTGACAGAGCAACAGATGTCTGTTTCTTGCATTGCCAGGTGACTAAACGCCTTCCAAAGAACTGACACCCTGCTGATGTTCACTCAAAGTTCATCTTGTAGCCACCGTAGTCTGAATCACTATAAGCAGTTAGCTCAAAGTCATCATTATGAGGATACCACAACCCCAGTGTTGGAGTACCCTTCAGATAATGAAAAATCCTTTTCACCCCGATCAGATGATTTACTTTTGGTTTGGCTTGATATCTGGAGCATAGACATGTGGCCTACATGATATTCGGACACGAGGCGGTAAGATACATGAGAGATCCGATCATCCCACGATACATAGTGGCATCCACCAAATCCCTATTATCATCCAGTGCCACATCATGGTTTATGGCAAGTGGGGTACCGGCAACAGTGACATTTTCCATATCAAATCGACTTAAAATGTCTCCAACATACTTAGTCTGATACAGAAAAATACCGGTAGGTGTCTGATCCACCTGTAAACCTAGGAAGAACTTCATCTCTCCCATGGCACGTATTTCAAATTCTTCCTTCATCACAAATTCGAATTCTTTACATAACTCTTCGTTTCGGGAACCGAAGATTATGTCATCCACATAAATCTGCACCATTAGTAAATCTCCATCTTCTCTTTTGATAAACAACGTGCAGTCTATTACACCCCTGCGTAAACCATGTTTTAATAGGTGGGTGGAGAGCTTCTCATACCTAGCTTGAGGAGCTTGATGTAGCCCGTACAGAGCTTTGTCCAGCTTGAAGACTCTGTCCCGATGGTAAGGATCTTCAAATCCTTCAGGTTGGCTGACGTATACTATTTCACAGATTTCCCCATGAAGGAATGCGCTTTTAAAATCCACCTGATAAACCTTGATCTTCATGTAGGATACATAGGCTAGAAAAATGCGATTAGCTTCCATCCTTGCCACAGGAGCAAACACTCATTGTAGTCGACTCCCTCGACTTGTCTGAATCCTTGAACAACCAATCTTGCCTTGTTTCTGATTACTACACCTTGGTCGTCCTTCTTGCAGCGTAGCACCCATTTGGTACCAATCACCTTAACTTCATTAGGCCTATCCACGAGCATCCATACTCCAAGCTTCTTGAACTGTAGCAACACTTCCTACATAACATTTACCTAGGCCTCATCCTTCAGGGCATCACTTACGTGTTTGGGCTCGACTTGAGAAATAAAGCATTTGAAAGCACCATCATTCACGTAACCCTTTTCCATAATAGCAGCATAATCAGTAGAGTATAGCTGATTACTCATCTGAACACCGGAGTGGAGATCCGCAATGATGGTATCCTGGGGATGATTCACACTAATCCTTGTCACAGGTGTCGTAGGAACGACCACTTCAGTATCCATGTTTGTGACTACAGGTTCAGCATCCGGGTTCCCTGATGCATTTTCAGTATTTGTTGAACTGCCAGCTTGATTGACGTTATTCTCAATACCTGTTTCAACTGTTTCTTCATCATATGGTGAGACATCACTGACGTCCTGAGCAGTTTGTGAAGAGCCAGAAGCACCACTAGTTGGTACTGTATTGCTGAAATCAAGATTTGGAGCATTTAAGACGTCGTACATCATCTGTGCAACAATCTCGTCATCTGAACATGCTGGAGGAAGGTTGAAAGATTTGAAAAATCCATCATAATCGAAGAATGAGGATGGACCTTTCCCAGTAGGGGGATGGTGTATCTTTGCACATCTACGTTGCACCACACTTCTACCTGACCTGTAGAATTGTTATATACTCATTTGTCAGGTATGTTGTATCCAAGAAAGATGCCTTCATCCGCTTTCTCACTGAACTTGCCCTCTGGAGTTTTCTTCAGTAACATACATGGAGCTCCGAATGGTTCCAGATAACTCAGATTTGGTTTCCGTTTCTAAAGCAACTCATAGCAAGTCTTACCATGTCGCTTGACTACTAATACATGGTTAAGAGTGTAGCACGCATTGGCAACTGCTTCATTCCAGAATTGTACTGGTAGCTTTAAATCTGCGAACATCGTCCTTGCAGTTTCTCTCAAGCTCCTATTCTTGCATTCAGCAACTCTATTCATCTATGGCGTGTATGCGGAGGAGAATTGATGAACATTCCCATTTTCTTTGCAGAAAGCATCCATCCATTGATTCTTGAATTCAGTCCGGTTGTCTGAACAAACCTTCCTTACCTTCAGTTTGTACATCACCCATGAAACATCACCCATCAAAACCTCGAGTAGTCATCAGTGACTACGAAGCAGTACCAGTCTCCTACTATAATCTTTGTGCTGACAGGACCAAACAGGTCCATATGCAGAAACTCCAGGGGCATCTCAATAGAATTAACGTTCTTGGACTTGTGAGACTTCTGGTCTGCTTTCCTTTCTTGCATGAGACACAAAAATCTAGAAGTTGGAAGTTCTTAATACTTACTCCCTTAACTAAGTTATTCTGAATCAGGTGATTCATCTTCTGAGGATTTATGTGTCCCATTTTCCTGTGCCATGAAATTGACTCATTCTCCGTTGCCTTTGATAAGAAGCACTGAGAAGTGGACTCAGTTGTAGAAGCTTTAGACATGTCCAAGACGTTCAAATCATTGTACCTTGAAGCTGACATTAGTACCTGCTCCTCAGGGATATCTATTTTCTTCTTCAGAATGTAACATTTCCTATTTTTTAACATAACTTTAAAGAACTTGTCACATATCTCAGAAACTGAAAGTAAATTATTCTCTAACTGCTGAACATAATTTACCTTATCAAATTTTACCTTCCCATTACCTACTTCTCGTTATGTTGTGATGTACCCACCTTTGTTACCAGCAAAGGAAACATGTCCCCCTTTAATTTGTTTGATGTTAAAACTGAGAGAGTAATTCCCAGTCATGTGCCTGGATGTCCCGCTATCAATAATCCATGTGTTGGTAGAAGCACTGTAGCGGACAACCTGCACAAAACATAAAAAGATTAGTTAAGGAGGGGGACCCAAGCCTTTACTTGCTTGGGTTTCCCAGAGGCATCGCACATCACAAACTCTACCCACTGTCCATTTGGAGTTGGAGAAACCTCATTGTTCTTCTTATCACCACTATCAAACACATCAGATGTTTTAGCTTTCGACAGACCATCCTTGTGTAAGGCTTCTTTAGACCTCTGTTTTGAAAAACTAGGTTTAACTTCCTGAACCAATTCAATTTTACGTCTAGGTGTCTGATAGCAAGGACAGAATGAAGAAATGTGTCCTCTTTGTCCACAATTATTGCATGATCTCCTCTCAACAGGACTAGGAGATCCTTTGTGAGGTGGGGAGTACTCCTCAGGATTGGTCCTTTTGGTCTTAACCTTTGGTTTTTCACATTCTTTGACAAATTTGATTTGTTTAACACTGTGGTTGATTTTTCGTTTCACATTGTTGAGATCTTGCTTGACCGGTTTAGACTGACTTGTTTTTGAAATTTTTGGTTTTGACACAGCAGTCGGTGGTCCCAAACCAAGAGGCACGTGATCATCCTCTACCACCCAGTCCCCAATTAAGACTTCAACCTTTGTGCCTGAAGTTGATGCCCTCTGACCAGTCACCTGTGGTGTAGATTTAACTGCAGTATCAGGATCACTGACCAAAGGTGTAGTCACCACATGATGCCTGATAGGATTATTGTTAACAGGATGCTGTTTTGTGTTCAAAAGGATCTCATGTGGTGGAGGCACAACTTTATAACCAATCCCTTCCCCATTGTTTCTTTCTTTGACCAAGTTTTTTATGATATGTGAGGAGCTAGCTAAACTATGCAATCTTTGTTTTAATGACTCATTTTCCACTAGAAGAATAGCTTTTTCCTTTTTAGTTTACTCAATTGAACTTAAATTAAACTTAATGTCATTTTCTTGGTTAAAAGCCACCACCTCGGTTTCCCTTAGTTGTTTTCTCAATAATTCAATTTTCCCTTTAAAACTGCTTTCATTTTGCTTCAACACTCTGTTAGCCTCAGTGCAAAGTTTTAAGTCATTTACCAAGTTATCATTATGTTCTAATAAGCTAGTAAATTTTAAATCAATGCATTCCCTAAACTGATTACATTCAACACAGGAATGTTTATCGAATAGGGTTTCTTTAGATTCTACCTGTGCAGAGTTTGAGGTGCCAGCAACAAATGCAACCTGCAGTTCCTGCTGAGTTTCAAAAGCATCATTCAGTTCATCCTCTACCAGATGATCAACAGCAGCCATTAAGTCATTTAAATCAACAGTATCAAACTCAGCCAAGTCCTCCCCCTCACTTGCTGAGTCGACGTTCAGATCCTCAAGCAACTCGATATTAGCTTCACCGTTAGATAAGAAGCGAAAAGACCAGTCTTGACCTTCATCACCTTGTGCCACCATTGGTTTGGAGTCCTGACTTGTTGGAGCTATCTTCTTGTCTTTTTCTTGTCTGTTGGTTGATGAAAACAGGTTACCATTTCCTAGTTTCTTAAGTTTAACACACTCTCTCTTGAAATGGCCATTTTCTCCACAGTTAAAACAGGTGACCTTTGACTTGTCATATCCAAAAGTAGTACCCTTTGTGGCCACCAGATTCTGTCCCGTTTTCTTGATGAATTCCTTAGCTCTTCACACAGCACTAGCTAGAGCCCACATGATATCCTTCCTCTCTAGCTCGATTTTGTCCACTTTCTGCCAAGTGATGGTTACCAATCTTCCCTGCTATTAACTCGTCATAAGAATGGACCACAGTAGCAAGTAAATCCATATGCTCCTTAGCAACTTCCACAGTTACGTTGCTCAGATTCTCTGTCGTTAAGTTCGTTGGTTGAGCTTCTGAAGAACTATATTGAACACTTGTTGAACCACCTGACTCACCACTGAAGATGCATTTTGAACGTTTGCGGATATGTTAGACACGAAAGCAGTCGGCAAGGGTGCACTTGAAGATACAGTAGTAGGAGCCACATTATATAGAGAAGTATTCTGAGTGTAGGTTCCCCTTTTAGACTTGTACTTCCGTTGTAGCTCTTCCTCTCTCAGTTTCAGAATGAAGTCATTTATATCCAACGTTTCCACCAGCTTATGTCTTACAGTGGAAATGAATGACTCCCACTTATAAGGTAAACCATCAGCAAGACTCGACACCTTATCTTCGATAGACGTTTTAACTCCATGAGTGTGCAGTTCACTTATCAAATGATAGAAGCGATCGATAATGTCGTCCAGACTCTCATTTCCGATTGGCGAGAAGTTATCAAATTCCTTCTTCAAAGCTTTAGCATTTAGAGACTTAAGCATTGCGTTTCCTTCATACCACTTCTAGAGAGCCTCCCATAACTTCTTGCACTGCTTGTGCACTGAGAACTGATGAAAAATATCTTTTGGGATGGACTGTGTCAACAATGCATAGGCCTTCTTCTCAGAATTGTAAGCAACCTTTTGCACATCATTCAAACCACTTCAAGTCAGTGGAACACCATCAGCTCCAACTGGCATAGTGTAGCCAGTCTCAATTGTGCTCCATAAGTTGGTATCCACTCCATTCAAATGAATTTCAAACTGTTGCTTCCATTGAGGATATTCATCAAGTGTCAGAAGCTTCGGTGGTTTGTTCTGATTTCCAATCACATTTTCCCAAAGCAGGAGATTCTGAATTCTGGAGTCCTTCCCAGCTGAGAAAGCAAAGTGTTGTTCGTCCATGATGACTTAGTCTGAAAAACTTGACAATCTAACTGACTGATGCGACTGGGAAATGCGAATAAGACTTAACCGTGCGATTGAACAAACGATTGGACCAATCATGCCAATGAGCTGTGCGTATGAAGTTCAGTCGTGCGATTGGATCAATCGTGCGACTGAGACGTCTGACTTCGAAATTTTTCAAAAATTCTCACTCGATTCAACTAAAAATAGGATTTTGAAACCCTAGTCGGCTAGAACTAGAAAAATACGAACCTTTGAACACATGCACTCGTAAAAATCGAATTTTTATGCAAAAAGAACAGATCTTTGATTGAAAAACGTTTATTTTTGAAAAAACTTGATTGAATCCACGTAGAATCGAGAGCCAATGCTCTGATACCACTTGTTAGGAGCGAGTACGAACTGGTACTAATCGAATCTACGTAAAATCGGATCAAATAGTGTGGAATCCTATTTGATTGGCGTTCCAATCAAGGAGAATGTTAATCTGATCAAAACTAACGATTAGAAAACGTTAAGAATTTATTAGGAATGACAGGAACGCTCTATGAAGTTGAAAGGGACGACTTGGACGTTTTGGGACGGCTAGGGTTGTGAATTCTTGAAGTGTTTGTTTTTCCATGAGTTAAGTGGTATTTATAGGTTTAGTGTCTTCATTCATGTGACTGAACCATCAGCATGGTTCAGTCATGCGACTGAAGCATGCGGTTGATCCATTCGCACGACTGAGGGTCCAGTCGTGCGACTGAGTCAATCACATGTCACAATCGTGTGACTGATCCAGTCTCTTGGTTTAGTCGTGCGACTGGTCCATTAGCATGAAGAGTTCATGCGTATGGTCCATAGCATGGCCATTCGCATGAGAACTTCATACACTTCACAAACCTATATAGTTAGTTCAATATGCGTGTAATAAATACCAATATAAAGATACAAGACATTCAATAACAAATATTCATTCATTCAAGAATTCTTTCATTGCAAATATCAAATGGTTACATCAGTGTAACAAAATGAAAGTCATTAAACACTTAAGTACATTAGAACTGGAACTAGGGACATGTGTTCCAACATTTTTGCACCTGTTGCAAGACTTGAGGCTGTAAGAATATTTCTTGCTTTTGCTTCATCCAAGAACTTCATAGTGTATAAACTTGATGTCAAACGTTCATTTTTGTATGGGAACATCAATAGAGAAGTCTATGTGTGTCAACCACCTAGCTTAGAAGACCCACAACACCCCCACTATGTGTGCCAACTAGATAAAGTTCTCTATGGGCTACATCAGGCACCAAGGCTGTGGTATGAGACATTGTCTCAATTTCTTATGAAGAACGACTACACCAGAGGCACCATAGACAAGACATTGTTCATAAGAATGTCAGGGAAGGACATGTTGCTTGTTCAAGTCTATGTTGATGACATCATATTTGGTTCCTCAAATGACCAAATATGTAAAGACTTTGAAAGCATCATGAGAAAGAAGTTTGAAATGAGTTCCATGGGAAATATGGATTTCTTTATAGGAATTCAAGTGAAGCAAATGGAAGACGACTTCTTCATAAATCAATCTAAATATGTCAAGGACATTTTAGAAAGATTTGAGATGAAAGACTATAGGCCAGCTAAGACACCTATACAAAGAAATCACAATCTTTGTCCTGACTCCATTGGGGAGGATACTAATCAGTATCAGTACAGGGTAATCATTGGATCTCTAATGCATCTCACTGCAAGCAGACCTGATATCATGTTTGCTACATGCATATGTGCAAGATATCAAGCTGCTCCGAAGGTGTCTCAACTCATCGCTACCAAAAGGATACTTAGATACCTCAAAGGAGCTCCCAAACTGGGCCTTTGGTATCCTAAAAACAAAGACTTCCACCTATATGGTTATACTGACAGTGATTATGGTGGTTGTAACATCAACAATAAATCCACATCAGGAGGATGTCAATTTCTTAGTGGAAGGATCATCTCCTGGCAATGTAAGAAGCAATCATATGTCTCCACCTCAACTGCTAATGATGAATACATTGCTGCAGCCAGCTGCTGCGCTTAACTGCTATGGATTCAAAATCAGATGTTAGACTATGGCTTCAACTTCATGGAGACTCCCATTCACATAGACAACAAGAGTGCTGTCTCAATAACTGAAAATCCAGTCAAGCACTCTAAGACAAAACATATCGACATCAGGTATCATTTAATTAGAGATAATAATGAGAAAAATCAGATCAAATTGGTCAAAGTTGACTCAAATGAACAATATGTTGATTTGTTCACCAAAGCTTTTGATGAACAAAGATTTAAGTATTTAATCACAACTATTGGGATGATAAATCTTGACTAATTATTTCATACTGAATGTTAAGTCAAATGCGTCTATTTGCAACTTAAGCCCTGTTACAAAGGTATTTCTTCAAAAATTTTAATATGAACTCTTCCGAAGAGAAATTTACCCTCGGAAGATAGTTTTACTCTTATTCCAAAGGTAAATTCCTCTAACCAAGACAAAGAATTATGCTTCGGAAGAAAACTTGATCATGGATCAATCTTCTTCCAAAGGAAATTTTATGCTTCTATGAAACCTCATTTTACCTTCGGAAGCAAAATAGTCTTCATGACAGATTTTGCTTCGGAAGCAAAATTTGGCTTCGGAAGATTGTCAGGAGAGAGAAACCTTAAAGTTCTCTCGGAAGCAGATGTTATTGGAAGAATGCTTTAAAAATTGTAACAGAAACATTTGGGTCCCACTCTGTAAAAAGTGAGATTTTGTAGAAGATTCTTGGAGTATTTTGAATAAACATCCTTACCATCTCTGTCAAATCAACCCGCATAGTGTCATTTCACCGTATCCGTTTGATTTTTTACTCCATATTTAAAGGACTCCAACTCCCTTCTATACTTTCTTTACCACTATCAAAACCCCAGCATACTGTTTTCACTGTAATCTTCAAGCTTGAAACTTTTCCTTCTCATAATTCCAAAAGAATGGCTCTAAACCCATAACATAACCAAGTTGCTATCCTTGATTCATCTACGGATAGTGACTTTGCTCAAATCATCCAGTTCATCACATAATCCATATACCTTCCCACTCTTACAATAAACCCTACCATCTAATCTAGCCATATGTCTGATTTTTGGAGAAATGGCCAAAATGAAGTCATCAACAATTAGAGGGTAATTCGTTCGAGAGTCTGTGGACAAGAGATAGTGATAAGTGAAACCACTATCAGGGAACATTTGGAGCATCATGATGCAGGGGCTCCATCTGAATTTCCAAAGCCTGATTTGGAAGACACCTATACTCAAATGGGATATGGAGGTAATGTTAGTAAGTCTACAGTCTACAAATTCAACTTCTCCTACAACTGGAAGTACTTACTACACATTGTCCTTCATAGTCTGTCCAACAAATCAGGTGGTTAGGATCAAATCCCCTATGAACTAGGCTATTTAGTTCATAGGTTGGTCAAAGGCCTGAGGTTCACCTATTCCAGGTTTGTTTTGAATAACCTGAGGGGAAATCTTATCAAAAATACATTAAAAATCTATAAGTACCCTAGGTTCATTTAGCACTTCATCAACTGTGAACTACACCTGGATAAACTAGAATACAAGGATATTCTAGTAGTACCTCAAATGCGGCCAGGTATCTTCCGAATGCTAAAAAAGATATCTACCAACTTCACTGGAATGTTCACTCCTCTGCTTCCAGGTATGCTTGAGCCCATGGCTCCTGGTGACATCCCTGTTAAACCAACAGGTGATGAACCCACACCAGCAATCACCACTTCACACCAAAAAGCCTCCCTACCTGACAAACACTTCTATCAAAGACGCCCCAAGCAAAACCTTGTCAATCTACTCTGATTGAATAAGTCCCTTCTGTTCAGCCCAAAAAGGCTAGAGTGGCACACTGCGCTCCCACTCAGCCTGAGGTCCAACCTTCCCCTTCAATTGACCTCAATATCAGTGTAGAGTCTCCTCAGTCTCAACCTGATGAGCCCATGACCCAAACCTCAACCCCTGAGGATGAGTCACAATACTCTCCTAAGCAACCAAAAAGGGACAGCCATATCACTAACTATGAGTCATTAGATGTTAACCAAGGTCTAGGGTCATTAGGAATACCTACCATATCCTTCGCTGACCTTCTAACCCAAACTGATGAGGATTTTATGTTTCCTCAAGGCTATGAAGCTGATCTACCACACCTATCTCTAGATTAACAGAGCCAAAGGAAACCTCTGATCTCTGACCCACATCAGCAATCATTAACTAAGGTGAGTCCCATCGGTGTGAAGAGGACTCATGTAGGCTTAGCTGCCACTACTAAGAGTCTCTCATTGAGCTCTCAGGACAGTGGTAACATCATTGAGACTGAGTCTACGGCAACTTTGCGCATCGACATCTCTGAAAGATATATCCTTGAGCAAAGGTATCCAGGGCGCCAAGAAACCACTACTGGTGATGAGTATGTACATATTAGGTATGTTGTCTCATCTTCCCATGATTCTTCATATGAAGATGAGGGAAGGCTGAAACTCACCATTGAGTACCTGCTCTCCAAGGTCTTAGACCTTGATTTCAAGGTTAGGATCCTAGAAACCAGGTCTGCCACTCAGCAACTTGGGATTGAAGATCTCAAGGCACAACTAGCTGAGACACAGATTGAGAAGTCTATCAGGCATGTACCAATTCAAGTTTCTTTAAGTTCTTCCTCTAGGTCATCTACTTCTCAAGCTGATGCTACCAAAGGGGGATAATGTACATAAACAAACCCATGAGGAACCTCAATCTCTGATGACTCTTATAACTTTTCCCTTCCTTTACCCTAAGCACTCATCCACTGTCTTTCCACAACCACATCCTTTGAGGTTTCAAGTGGATCCAAGGATGCTTATTAGCCTTCATAAAATTTTCACACAATTCCTAATGAGCTCTTCACTTGAACAACCATCCCCTGATGTTGCCATAACCTACTTTAGAGCTGAAGAGCTTCAAAGGCTCAGTACACCACCTACCACTCAGGTGGAATTTGGTCAACCTAAGGTCTCTACGGAACCTGAGATTCACTTCAAAGGGGAAATAGGGACTGATGGCCCAGCAACCACCTCAGTTAGGATAGATGGTGCGACATCAGTTTCTTCCAAAGTAGAAATTTTAGCTGCAGAAGTAATTGTTGAACTATCATCCTTGTCTGATGAACTGATTCTCATAGAGGCCATTCTTGATCTAGCCTCTGAGGTGAACAGTGAGGACTTTCTTACAACTCCTATCCTTCAACAAATGCCTCAAGATCAACCACAAACTTCTCAACCTCAACCTTCTAGACCAGAATAACCAAAGGAAGCATCTCCTCATGATTAGAAAGGTAAGAGGAAGATGACTGATGAGGAGCTTCTTATGGATGAGACGCTAAACAAGTTGAGAAGAAAGGGTAGACTCCCCACTGAAAAGTTGTTGGCTATAAGCAGCAAAGCAGCAACAACATCTCAGGAGTCTATCAATGAAAATAAGAGGGTGGAGGCAATTAATAGACTCATCAACCTGGGAGTACCAAATGAAGAAATGCTACTACTCCCACTTGATGAGCTTATTATCTGGAAGAGGCAACCTTGCTACAAAAAGAAAAGGAGGAAGCAGCAAGGAGGGCCAAAGAGGAGAGAGCAAGAAATATGAAGGAAGAAGCTGAGGTGAAGAAGAGGAAGGAGAGAATATCCTTCCTGTGCTCAAGAGGTTACTCTCAGGAGGAACTGAGTCCTCATGAGAATGAGATGATCCTGCTCTTTGCCAACAGAGAGCAGGAATAGATCAGTAAGGAGAGAAAGAGAGCTGCTAGGGAGAAGGTGAAGGAGAGAACGAAGAAAGAGGAAGAGGCAAAGCTTGCAGATGCCAAGAAGGTAGGAGATAAAGCCTGGATGAAGGCGTATGTCAGGGCACATGGCTTTACTGGCAGGAAAGTTTGGCATATGTCAGGGAAGACTCTACAACGACATAAGAGTGATATCAAAGCTGACATTCGTTTAGGAAGAAGGAAGGAGGTATCTTAGGAGATACGAAGGATGAAACCTAAACCAGAACCCAAACCACACCCACAATTACTGAAACCACCACTGAGCCAATACCCTTCTCCTTCCTCATCAAAACCGAACCCATCACTGAACCATACTCCCCTGAACCCACACCATCCTTACTACCACCATAACCTTCCCCTGCCTCTCAACAACCACCCACACTACATATCCTATAACCCAAAACACAACCCTAAACCCAAACAATACCAATATCATCGTCTGAACCATCCAAAACTCCAACCTTAGAAGAAACTGGGGAAATCAAAAGAAGGCTCAACAACTGCTCAAAAGTGAGCAGCATTTCTTATGAGGGAGGATTCATCATATTGCAATACATTGATAGATCCTCAAACACTCTCACAAGAAATGCCTTTGTAGATCTACCCCGAGAAACCCTACACCAATCACTTAATCTCCTTGCCTTAAGCTCTGATTCATGTGGACACTAGGAATGGGGACAGACTGCCAAACTTGCCCCTCATTCCTAGGAACATAATAGTCTAGTGGACCTTTGATGAACCTTCTTATAACTTTGTTGTGGAGAGGGAGAATGGATAGGTAAAAGGTTCAATGCCTCCTCCCTTCTACACTTAAGCAGATTTGATATTGTTGAGTTAGCAGAGAGACCATTCACCAATCCCTCTTACTCCATGATAGCTGCTCACATCAGAAGATTCATTGACAGCCATCATCTTCCCGAATTGAACAAAAGGCAAGAATTGAAGAGGAGTTAAAAGGTTGAAGACGGAAGTCTAGTTTTGGTAGCATCAGCCTAGGGGGAGTTTGTTGGAACTATTGAGGCTGATGCAACCAAAACAACACTTAGAAGAAATCTATACAAACTAAGAGAAGTCTTCCGAAGGTAATTCTGCAACTTCCAAAGGAAATGCTACAACTTCCGAAGCTTATATGGTGATCTTCCGAAGAGCTTTCGAAGGATGAACTCTGTCTTCTGAGACTTAGAATATCTCCTTCCGAAGTAAAGCACTTAGAAGAATGAAGACAGAGTCTTCTGAAGACAAAGCCTTGGAAGATGCTGTGTCTTCTGAAGTATAAAATGGTTCGGAAGAACTTATTCTTCTGGAGCTATTTTACCTTCAGAAGAATCACAGTATGAACCAGTGGACAAAGCATGGTCCGACTGACACTTGCTGCCTACTCTGATCCTCTCCAAGATACCTTCCACGTTCATGTGGTTGACCTTACTTTTGTACACTGTTCACCATTCCTTAGTTAGTAGGGCTGCCACCTTTAGTTGGTGACCAAAATGTAAGTCATTGAACTGTTATGACTACCTTATCTTAGATAATACTTTATCTAAGATACCCTACCTCTAGCAACATAGTATTTGTTTAGAAGTAAGTCCCAGCATGTTATCTACGTATAACAAGCTGTAGATAGTACTATATATAGTCGCTAATTGTAACCTAGTATCCACGCTTCTGCATGAGTGTTGTAATACTTAGTTGAGAGATAATATATACAAGTATCTTGAAAATTCATGTGTTCTTTACTTATTATATTATTATCAACTATGTTCTTGATTTGGCATTCATCAAACGATTAAGATTTAACATGTTTGTGAAAAACACTAAGTGTTGAGAGAACCATATCGATCCTGCCATTGGTATCTGAGCTTCCAGGCTCTTGATTGTGAGAACTAACCATCCCAAATCAACCTTTTATCTCAAAACTTACTCACTCAACCAAAATGGCCCTTAACCAGAAATCTGTTGAACCAGAAATGGGAACCATGACCAAAGCTCCCATTATCACACTTGATAACTTCAGACGTTGGTGTCAACGTAATGAAGGATTCATCAAGTATCAAGACTCCTGTATGTCGAAGTCCGTCACTCATGGACCATACATAAAAAAAGTGCCATCACCAATTGGAGATGGTGCCATGATTGAAAAGGAAGTCGAAGATTACTCTGATGATGATTTCCAAGACATGAACATTGATAGCAAAGCTATGACTGTATTGCTCACTACCATACCAAACTCGATTATGGCAGGTTTTGAGCAATGCACTACTGGCATAGAACTGTTTGATGCTTTGGAATTAATGTACTCAGGATCCTCAGAGTCCAAAGAATCCATGAAAGATGCTCTACAACTATAGTTCGAGAATTTCACCTACATTGATGGTGAAAACTTGAGCTAACAATACTTCAGATACATGGATCTGATAGTATCTCTGCAGTCTATGGGAGTGACTCTTGAAAAGAGAGACATAGTAAGGAAGTTCATGAGTGCTATTCCTCGTGAATGGACTTTCTATTGTGTTTCTATCAGGAGATCTGAGAATCTTGGAACACTCACTATGATTGAACTATATGGAATCCTAGATAGATACCGTATGGAGATGGAAAATCTGAACAGGCGGTAGACGAATGGCAGCTCAACCACTCCTGTTAGCAATGCTCTACATGTTGCTGAAGGTGCAGGAACTCCCTAGTCCCAGATGTGCTTGACTTACAACCAATAGCCATCATGTTCATCTGGACCATACATCACTTTCCCAAAGACACCTAAGTGTCAACAAGCTCAACAAGGTCCTTTTCAAGAAAATTGTGCTTTTGTCTCAGGGAAGGAACACTCTAGTGATTTCCAGTTCTGTTTTGATGATCTGGAGTGTTTTAGTCCAGATGACGTTGAATATATGGACATTATTAAACAAATGGCTCTTCTTACCTATTGAGCAAAGAAGTTCTACAAGAGAACTGGAAGGCAATTCCCAGCATGTTATCTACGTATAACAAGCTGTAGATAGTAGTATATATAGTCGCTCATTATAACTTAGTAGCCATGCTTCTGCAATAGTCTTGTAATACTTAGTTGAGAGATAATATATACAAGTGTCTTGAAAATTCGTGTGTTCTTTACTTATTATATTATTATCAAATAAGTTCTTGATTCTGCATTCATCAAATAGAGTGAGATTTAACAAGTTTGTGAAAAACACTAAGTGTTGAGAGAACCATATCGATCCTACAATTGGTATCAGAGCTTCTAGGCTCTTGATTGTGAGACCTAACCATCCCAAATCAACCTTGTATCTCAAAGCTTACTCACTCAACCAAAATGGCCCTTAACTAGAAATCTGTTGAACTAGAAAGGCACTATGTGTGGGGGATTCCCCAAGTAGATCTACCCATATAAAACAAGCGGTTCACAAAAGGATTAATGATTGTGATTAAAGTATCAGCATGTATCAACAATATCCACAACATAAGCATCATATAATATCACAGAAAAGTTTCAGTTCAAAGGAGTATGCTTCATCTCCAAAGCAATAACAAAACGAGGGACACGAGAACTCACCTTAGTATCAATCACGTTCCGCAGTCACAGATAGTTTCTGTTGGATCTTATATGCCCAAGACACATACAAGATTGATGTGGTTAGTACGTTATGATCCAAGTCAGGTCATACCCAATAACAAGCTATACAAACACCAACAAACATTTGTTTATTGATAGGATCATACAATAAATATAGACACCTATTTAGAAAATTGGTTTTCTAAATATT
>BJCO01766108.1:0-11212 GCA_018326465.1 Flaveria floridana | reverse complement strand
ATAGAAATTAAAGTCATAAAATATACATTACACCAGCACTAAATATTAGTAAAGGATAGAGTAAAAAACTGAAGTAATGTATAATGCTTTTGAGTTTGTTCAAGTTGATAAGAGACTATTGGTATATCTAAAGAAAAAACTTGAGGTTGCTAACTTAGAAGAGCCTGACACTTCAAAGAGAGATAATAAGAAAAAAACAGTGACCTTTTTCTCATTTGAAACGATTGGATGCTCAAATCCATCCTCATCCTCCTGCTAATGTTTCTTAAATAACAATACAAAAAGTAAATAATTTTCTAAATGTTTAAAGACTTGAAGTCGAATATTGAGCTATAGGCTTAAACATGAAATTTCAAAATTCTAAACACCATCCATCAACATCACCACATTTAAATATCCATATTTAGTACACATGAAAGATAATCCTAAGTGGTAATTTACACAGGAACACTACAATGAATTGTTACAAGCGCAACGGTTTACTATAAGCACATCTTAAAAATAACCAGAATCTAAATACAATGAACATGCTTCTATACAGAACCCATAAAAAATTTAGAACACCCTATTATGAGAAAAACAGTAAAAAAAATCATATTGAAAGCAGTCTGCAAGTAAGCAAGCACTTTACTTAAATTGCCAATCATAACTAATTATGCACAAGATTTGGATTTCTCATTCGCAAGTTTAAGATGTTTGGAAAAGTGAGAAAGACCAACATAATCATTCCCACTGTGAATGTCAAATCTAGCAGCCCACATCTTAACCATCCCCTAGCTTTTGCACCCATTATAGCCCATGAATACCCATCCTCACTCAAAATTTCAACCACCTCTCCATCCCCATCCCAGTGGGAATGTCAAAGCCCAGCACATTGTATATCTAATGGCTCATACATGAACAATCTCAGCCCAATATAAAACACAGCCCAAGCCATATAATGTGAAATAAGGCAACCAGCCCAACCATAAACCCTCACATAAACCAAGCCACATCATACAACCGCCAGCCCATCTCATCCAAAATACCTAGCCCAATTCGCAAAACAGTTGATGTGAATCAGCAGTTTTAAAGAGCTGCTGTGAATCAGCTGTTTAAACAGATGTCAAAAAGACTGAAGATCTTTATCAGTTGTTTTAAACAACTGATATACCAAATAACTCTTCTACTCAATAGTTGTTCTGAAAACAGCTGATGTGAATCAGTATTTTTAAAGAGCTGCTGTGAATCAGCTGTTTAAACAGCTGTCAAAAAGACTGAAGATCTTTATCAGTTGTTTTAAACAACTGATATACCAAATAACTCTTCAACAGTTCTGAAAACAGCTAATGTGAATCACAGCAGTTTTAAAGAGCTGCTGTGAATCAGCTGTTTAAACAGCTGTCAAAAAGACTGAAGATCTTTATCAGTTGTTTTAAACAACTGATATACCAAATAACTCTTCTACTCAACAGTTCTGAAAATAGCTGATGTGAATCAGCAGTTTTAAAGAGCTGCTTTGAATCAGCTGTTTAAATAGCTGTAAAAAAGACTGAAGATCTTTATCAGTTGTTTTAAACAACTGATATACCAAATAACTCTTCTACTCAACAGTTGTTCTGAAAACAGCTGATGTGAATCTATAACAACCACATTTAATAGCCTTTTAGTCTCCATACTCAGCACACCCCACACATGTACATATATGTAACAGTACATCCCAGAGCCACCCCCATAACTACCCTGAACACCATCATACAGCCCCCTCCTCCCTACATACCAAACCTCACTCAAAACCTCCAAATTCTCTCCAGCATTAACATTATAGTAGTTAGTCCTCCATTTTATAATCACCCTCTTAGAAAGAGGAGAAAGACCAACATAATCATTCCCACTGTGAATGTCAAATCTAGCAGCCCACATCTTAACTAGCCCCCTAGCTTTTGCACCCATTATAGCCCATGAATACCCATCCTCACTCAAAATCTCAACCACCTCTCCATCCCCATCCCAAGCATATATAAACCATTCTCTCCCTCCCCACCCTAGATGAATACCCATAGCCCCACCTACCTCTCCACAACTATAAGTCTTACCATTATTTCTGTAAGTGCTCAGGGTGAAAAGTTATTTGGGATTATTCTGAGTGTATCAATCTACCGATATTGTGGTGTTAATCACAACTATAAGTCTCTCCACCTATAAGTCTCTCCAAATAATTTTTTAGTTAATCATAACTATAAGTCTCTCCATCACCTAAGTTCTGTTAATAATTCTGAGTGTATCAATCTACCTTTATTGTACTCTCACATATGTAACTAAAAAATGTTTGGGATTATTATAGTATGATGCGAAAAACCACAATATCGGTTATTCAAATCAGTTGACTATCTTACATCCCATGGATGTTCTTAAGGGATAGAAAATAGCTATTAGAAAATTCTTATAGCAACACCTTAAGTAAAATTTTTAATCATGTGTTTAATTGTTGTGTCTGGTGAAGTAGATGTATTAGCAAGGAAAGACTCACCTAATATTGGCATCCATGATCCTCATTTATATGATGTATGATGCATGTATATAACATGTATTTGGTTTAATATATGAGAGGGTATGGTTAAGCTACTGCCATAACATGGTGGTATATAATACTTAGTCAAGTCTACACTTATCAACACTTCTTTGTGGATTATCGTAACAATGTTCTTTTTGATTGGATAATTGGGTGTCAAAATCCCCTCTGTGTAGGTTATATTTAATCTAGAAAAAAGAAACTTTAATCTAGAAAAAAAATTTGGCTTGTAAAAGATTGTGTATGTTCACAACTAAGTGAGGAGAATAGGGTATTCACGAGCAAATCAAAGGATTTATTGCAGCAAGTAGATCTACACCCCTGTAACTTTTACAGAAAGCCAAATTACTACTTGTAAGGTTTTTGTATCACCACTGTAAATGTGAATGCTAGAAGATTAAATAGGTACACAAAATTACTTACTAAATTAACACAAAACAAAGTTAATCTAATTCAATCAAATCATTTATGAATACACAATTACATGAAATCCATGTTCAAAGTTGTAGATCTAAATCGTAGTAGAAATCAATGTAAGAAAATTAAAATTAAATTAATAAAACACAAACCGATGAACCCTAATCCTAGTAATACCATTGTAGACACATACCTTGATAATCGTCAATCGCCAGATGAAGAAGCAATGTGAGGAAGCAGACTCGCAAGGCTGTTTAGATATGATGAAAAGGAAATCAAAGTTCAGCCATCATCGATTCAAGGATTTATGTTTAGGAATAGCATCGGTGATTTAACAATATAAATCAATCCCCAATTTAGATATACTTGTAAGAAAGTAAGAACAGAAACATAATTCAAATTTAAATATAAATTTTACAAAATAAATATATCTATAAACAATAGATTTATCAAAACCCTAGTACTGTTTAACAACACAATAAAATAAAATCAAGGGAAAAACAATATGCCCTAACAGATGATAGGATCAACCAAATCATTCACCAAAACGACATCATATACCAACCATCGCTAACGAAAACAATATTAATAAGATAGAAGAACAAAGCTGCCACATTTACGAAATCATTTACCAAAACGAAATCAAAAAGCAACAATCAGTTAAGAAAACAATACTAATCATTGTAAAGATGAAGAAGGTTACAATATAAAACATCAATTAATCTAGAGGGGAAAAACAAACTTACAGATCGATTCAGTGATCTAGAACACCGGTGATACGTAAGAAAATAAGATTTACAAGCGATGGAGGATGATGCAAGAGATAGACAACGTTTAGCCGGAGAGATGCCTTCAAAACTGAAGCGGAGGTGGAAGAAGATAATAGGCAAATTAGGGTTGGGGGAGACGAATGTGAAAAGGGAAGGGAGGACTTGTTTTATTTCTAGAAGACCCGAATTTACAACAGAACCCGAAAAAGATCCGCGTCCAAATATGAGCGGGAAATGAAAAAAAGTGATTGATAGGCTGACACGTGGCTGAGACATGGGTTAAGAAATTGACATGTGGCACCAAAAACCTTGGTTTATTAGATAGGATAGATTAGCTCAAACTCATAAGTTTGAAGTTAAAGGTTCGACTATAATCTTTTAGTCTAATTGAAATTTCTATTTTTATTTGATGGTATACTAAATCTGACGGTTTTATAACTTAAAATTAAGGGCGAGGTTATTCTACAAAGCGTATTTAAAATTAAGGTTGAGTTTATTCTACAAAATGTATTTTTGCTACAAAGTGTGAGAAGACACAATGAGTCTAAAAAAGTCACAAAAAAATTATATCTCACAATCCAAATCGAATTTCATAAAAGTACTTTGGAGTCTCTGTTCCTCTCGTCGTCCTCTTTCAGAAAAAAAATTTAAAAAAAATAAAAAAAATTCATTGTGTCTTTTATGACACAATAACGTCATTGTGTCTTTCATAATGACACAATGACGTCATTGTGTCTTTCATAAATGACACAATAAAAAAATATTAATTTTTTATTTTTCGTTTATTTTTTTCTTAGTGAGGACGGCTAGGGGAACAAAAGCTCGAAATTACTTTTATGAAATTCGATTTAGATTGTGAGATAAATTTTTTTGTGATTTTTTCTGACTCATTGTGTCTTCTCACACTTTGTAGCAAAAATACACTTTGTATTTAAAGCTATTTCTAAAATTAATAGGCACCTTCATCAAACACCAATGGTTTGCTTCGACCTAATTTTAATTGCTCAACATTACTTGTTTTAATTTTAGTTGTCTAATGTCGGTAGAGTTATTGATTGGTTTTCTCTGGTACAAATGTTGCATTCTATCCAGTTAAGTGGGCTGTTATTCATAGTTGACTCCTATAAATGGGGTGACAAAGGTGACTGACTGTATCATTGTCGCATTTAGTGTTGACTTAAGTTTGTATACTTACGAACATACATGTAGTTTACTGTTTTGGAGTATTACAGAGATGAACTCACTATTTGATATGACAACATGGTTTTTTTTTGTGTTTAATCTTTGTGAAGGAGAACAAGATATGGTATGCGTTTTCCTCTCTATCTTTTGAATCATTTTCTCTCAGATTTTCATGTCAATCGTGTAGTTAAATAACGAATCAACAAGTTGTAGAGGAATAGTAATAAGATGATCAATAACTTGAAAAAACTTGAGAGTCACAAGTTCATTTTAAGATTGAAACTATCTGTGTTCACATCAAATGTTCAATCGGATAAAATTTAAGTTCACAAATCAAAGTATGAATTCTTGAGTGTTTCAAGATCGTGAACCAGAAGAAAAGAAGAAGAGTGATCAATCTTGTACAATTTTGAAATATGTTAGGGATGGGGTTTCACATGCAAATTTACTGTTTTAACCCCCGAGTTTCACATGTGAATTTTCAGGAAAATCCATTTTTCATGCATTTTAACCCCCCGAGTTTCACGTGTGAAATTTCAACCCCTGACAAGAGCTGCCGCCCCTTGGATCCCGCTCCCAGGGGCGCTGCCCCCGGACCCCCGCCAAGGGGTCGTTGTTCCCTTGGAACCCCCATTGCTTAGGGCTTTACCCCTAATAAGATTTTCAATTTCAAATATCACAATAAACTCAACACAAGTGTGCATATTATGATCAAATATTATGATCAAATTGGCCTTTAGTTAATCTAATTACACTAATATATCTCGCTAAATATATCTAACACAAGTTTCTATTTATAGCAAAAACCCAAACTTTAATAACTGTACTAGAAAACTTTCACTTCCTATAATGCTCATCCGTTTCAATCGGGTGTGGTTATCGTAACATGTACGATTAGCATGAACAATAGTTTACCTAGAGTTGGTTAGCATGGGTCAACCAGTCAACAAGATTAAACATGACGAGCGTAGGCTTCCATTAATTTAGAGAGGATCGATCACCTCAATGTAAACAACAGTTCAACACCACCAGCGTTAACTAGTCTACACGATCAGCAAAACGAACACTTTTACAAAACACCTTGACTGTTTGCTTATAAACTCTTTCAAGTTTATCATGCAAGTGTAAGTGAGACAATTTTTTACTTATTCTTTTTATTTCAAGCACCTCACTTTAATCTTCATATCTTATCTATCCTAACATCATTTTGACACACGTATATATTAAGAAAAAATATTTTAAGCAACTAATATTCCAGCGATTACAAAAAACAATTTTAATCGTGCTGTTTGATGGGGTTGGTGAAATGACTATGCCTAATAAGACATGTCACGATTAAAAGACACCTTGTGGCTGTAGTTTAGTGGTAAGAATTCCACGTTGTGGCCGTGGAGACCTGGGCTCGAATCCCAGCAGCCACATTATATTTTTTCATAATGAATATCTTCCTTTTTAACAATGAATAAAAATTACATTTCACTAGTATGCTAGATCATGGTTTATTATGTTTCATTATCTTTATAAATCTGCTGCATGAATTTGATTTACTCAACAAATTTCATCTTGTTATTCAGTTTTTCCACACAGAACTATATCAGTACTCTTGAGCATGTAATAACTGTACAAACTCAACTTTCTGGTAAATGAACACCCTGGTTTTTCCAGCATTCTATAAAGAATTAAAGATCAAGCAGTCAATATGCAGATATTTGATGTGGCTGTGCTTCGTGATCAAACATGCAAAGTATGTGTCAAAACGAACTTAAACAGATGATGGTTGTAGTGAAGTTTCACAAGAAACATTATTCGACCGTCCTTTAAAAAAATGAATACTGAATAAAGTTTTGCGCACAAGTCAAAGTGGACCGCGTAGGAGGCAACCCGGATGTGGTTTTGTAAAACCATCATAATCACTTCTTCTATCCGAGTCTTTTATGTCATCTAAATCAGGATGGTTTTTTCTTGACTGAGCAGAGAAAGTTGTTGCAGTAGAGAGCATTAGCAGTGGCATCAACAATATTTACCGCTAAAGAAAGCTATAGCTGTTACGATTCAAGAACTTTGAAGGGTAAAGCATAGAGGTGGCAAGATGGTTGGGTTAGGTAACGTGTCAAAAGGGTTTGGGTTCAAATGGGTAACCTGGTATGGGTTTAAACGGGTCGGGTTGACTCACAAACATATTTTGACTATTTGACTAGAATTTTCAATAAGTAATGCAATAGTTAAGAGTACAAAAACAAATCTATTACAGTAATATTCTAAATCCTTACAGAAACTGATTTATGATGTCGTATACATTCACAAAATGGACTTTGGGCGATCCATTTGACCCATTACCCTTGTAGCTAAGTTATTTGATTGAACAAATTTGACTAGAAGTGAGGTACGCTAATTCTCAACTTCAGAGTGTAGAACATACTGTTTAGTGTTTAATGCTTATAGCAGCACTCAAGTTAGAAAGTTTTCACGTATATGTAGAAAAGTTTGGCCTTAAAAGTAAACTTGTACCCTTTCACTATATGGGAGTACTTTTTATGTCTATAGAAATGATCAAATGAATACTAATCACAAGTCTTTGAACTTTGCTTAAATTAATTATTAGTCTATCAAATACCACTGTACCAGTATGAAAACAAATTCCCATGTGTGAATTTGGAAACAAGATTGATTATTTCATCTCTATTCTTAAATTCCCTGATACTAAACGAAACATTGTTGTAATAGAAGTTTAGATGGATATTATGAATTTGTAAACCGAATCTGCTCATTTTAGAAGCCATTCTAGATCAGCGACCAACAAGAAGCCAAAAGGCACAACGAATAACCATGGGTGACTAACCAGAGTGATGATAAAGAGAGAGTCACAAAGGTAGACATTTTCATGCGGCTGTTTACAACCATGAGATATGTTGATCCGTGGTCACCTATTTACTTTTTAACGCTCATGTATCACACTTTAATCCCATCAATTTAGGCTAAATGTCATGCCATGCTCGAAGAATTGTTCACTTGTAAAGTTTCCACTCAAAACCGACTTGCCATGAGTCATTCATACACACCAAATCGTGTTCCCTTATAAGTTTGTGTTGCCCTTTTGCGATCGACATCCACTGATCATGACATCAACACATTCGAAGTCCTCTTGAAGAACCTTATATGATCAGATGGGGAAGTGCACCTGCACGAGAAGAAGAGTCAGATGTGAAGCTAGCTTGTGTCTGAGGACACTAAACTATTTTTATGTACTTTTTAACAATCTTGTATTTTCATCAAATACAATATTATGCTATATAAATCATACTTAAATAGCATACTTTTCATCTAATACTAAAAATAATAATTGAGAGATGTATTCCTTTGAAGTAGAAGACAACAGATTAGGAGATCTGTGGAACAGAAAATAGCATATGTGTGAGCAATCTACCCTCAGGATCGAATATATTTAAAAAAAAGCAATAAGGCTTTACGTGTGTGTAAGACTACCTTTAAAATGATAACCTTTCTGAATTTATTAAAACATCTCAAATAACAAGCTTTCAAGTTACAACTTTACATATAACATGCTTGAATGATCAAACTTAAAACAACATATTCCCTAATTAACTTATTCATAAAGCTGTATAATTCCAGACCTACCACACAACCACAAATTAACAACCTTGATACATATTTTAATCAACACCTTAATCCACCTCTTCGATCTTAGGTCCGGCGCCACCACTTCCACCGCCAGCCGAGGGGCCATCGTCAGCCATACCGCCGCCCATATCTGGCCCACCGGCACCACCCTGATACATCTTTGCAATAATTGGGTTGCATATCCCTTCAAGTTCCTTCATCTTGTCCTCAAACTCCTCCACCTCCGCCAACTGATTACCATCCAGCCACTGGATCGCCGCATCCACTGCATCCTCTATTTTCTTCTTGTCATCTGCAGGCAGCTTCGAGCTTATCTTCTCATCCTTTATGGTGTTCCTCATGTTATATGCGTAGTTCTCCAACGCATTCTTTGCTTCCACTTTCTTCTTGTGTTCTTCATCCTCAGCCTTGTATCTCTCTGCCTCCTGCACCATCTTCTCTATCTCCTCTTTTGAGAGTCTGCCTTTGTCGTTTGTAATCGTGATCTTGTTCTTCTGCCCTGTGGTTTTATCCTCTGCAGACACGTTCAAGATCCCGTTAGCATCAATGTCGAAACAGACATTGATTTGTGGAACTCCACGAGGAGCTGGTGGAATCCCAGAGAGTTCAAATTTGCCTAGCAGATTGTTGTCTTTGGTTCGGGCTCTTTCACCCTCGTAAACCTGGATCAAGACCCCGGGTTGATTATCAGAGTAGGTCGAGAAGACCTGCTCTTTCTTGGTGGGAATGGTGGTGTTTCTTGGTATCAACACCGTCATAACACCACCCGCGGTCTCTAGTCCAAGAGACAGAGGTGTTACATCCAACAAAAGCAGATCTTGAACTTTCTGGTTGCCTTCTCCACTCAAAATGGCCGCTTGAACCGCTGCACCATACGCCACCGCCTCATCAGGGTTGATGCTCTTGCAGAGCTCCTTCCCATTGAAGAAATCTTGCAGCAGCTGTTGAACTTTGGGGATACGGGTAGAACCACCAACAAGAACCACATCATGAACGTTACTCTTATCCATCTTAGCATCCCTCAAACACTTCTCCACCGGCTCCATACACTTTCTGAACAAATCCATGTTCAACTCTTCAAATCTAGCACGCGTAATGGTCGAGTAGAAGTCGATTCCTTCGTATAAAGAATCGATTTCGATGGTGGTTTGAGCAGTTGATGAAAGAGTCCTCTTTGCTCTTTCACAGGCAGTTCTCAACCTCCTCAAAGCTCTTGCATTCCCACTGATATCCTTCTTGTGCTTCCTCCTAAACTCCTGAACAAAGTGGTTCACCATCCTGTTATCAAAGTCTTCACCACCCAAATGGGTGTCTCCAGCAGTGGCTTTCACCTCGAAGATACCTTCTTCAATGGTGAGCAGTGAGACGTCAAAAGTGCCACCACCCAAGTCGAAAATGAGGACGTTCTTCTCGCCAACACTGGAAGCCTTCTTGTCGAGCCCATAAGCGATGGCGGCGGCAGTGGGCTCGTTGATGATTCGCATGACGTTGAGACCGGAGATGACACCGGCGTCCTTGGTGGCCTGGCGCTGGGAGTCGTTGAAGTAGGCGGGGACGGTGACGACGGCGTTTTTGATGGTGGTGCCGAGGTAGGCTTCAGCGATTTCTTTCATCTTGTTTAGAACCATGGAGGAGATTTCTTCAGCTGAGAACTGTTTCTCTTCGCCTTTGTATGTCACAACAATCATGGGTTTGTCACCGGCGCCGGGGACAACTTTGAATGGCCAGTGCTTCATGTCACTCTGAACTGATGGATCAGAGAATCTCCTTCCGATCAAACGTTTAGCATCTGCAGTAATCAAATAGGAATGATCAAATAAAAGTTAAAGATCATTTGAAATAAAATTCGATTTTAAAACATTTTTGAAACTATCATCCAGCTTACTGTATTCTAATTCACGAATAAAGCTCAACATATACTCCAAATTCAGAGGTCTCTGTTCATACAGAGGTTAGTTTGAAGACGATAATTCATACAAATGTGATCGAAATTAGGGCAAACCCACATCAAATTAGAACGCTTAACATCGAGATTACAGAGTTCCACAACAGAATTACACGAAATTTACCAACTACAAGAACTTCGAAAGAACACTCTGTTTCTAGATTTTAAGGATGAATCGTCGATCTGAATTGACCCTAAAAACAACTCCTTTAGTGAACAAGATTATATATAACCTCGCAAAAAATCGTAAGAACATTGCTTTAAGAACAACACAGCAATGGAGCACTTAACTAGCATGAAGATAACTCATTTATATTAGTTTAATTCAACTTAAAAGAATTAAATACTAAAGAGAATTGACAAGATAGAGAGACTTGGCATACCGAAGACAGTGTTGGTTGGATTCATGGCGACCTGATTCTTTGCAGCATCACCAATGAGACGCTCAGTATCGGTAAAAGCGACGTAAGAGGGGGTGGTCCTGTTGCCCTGATCATTAGCAATGATCTCAACGCGATCGTGCTGCCACACCCCCACGCACGAATAAGTAGTCCCCAAATCGATACCGATCGCAGGTCCTTCACCTTTCCCTGACATCTTTTCGATCAAACAAATTACAGAATAATATTATTTGACACAAAAATATTTTGCAGAGAGTCGCTTGTAAGAATGCTTGAATGAATGAATTGATTTTTTTTTTTTTTTTTT
>BJCO01766098.1:0-10210 GCA_018326465.1 Flaveria floridana | reverse complement strand
TTAATCTTATCTCTTTCTTTAATGATAATACTTTATGTTTATAATCATAAACACACCACGTAAAGTCATAAATCAATATATATAAGGAACATAAGAACAGAACATAACCATGCATTAAATAGGCACATATAAGCCTTATGTCAAACTAGGGTCAAAACCCTAAAATTATTATCTTTCCAAAATTCTCAGAAAAATTCTAAGTGTTCTAGGCGTTGTAACACTATGCAGGCGCATGAGGCCTGTTTAGGCGTTTTAGCACTATTTAGGCGCATGGACTTAACAATTAGGCGTTTCAGCCAAATTTCTTCACGTTTCTACTGTTCAGGCGCATGAGCCTATACTTAGGCGCCTAAGTAAACATGTTGGGCACCTGAGTAAACATGTTGGGCGCATGAGCACTATTGGGGCGCATGAGCACTATTGGGGCGCATGACCCCAGTACTTAGGCGTCTGGCCAAATTTCTAGGCGCATGAACTACTGTTCAGGCGCATGGGGTACACTTAGTCATACTGAGGCTTAAAAGTAGGCGCATGGGGTACTGTTTGGGTGCATCAGCCCTACTTAGACTTTTTAAGTCAATTTTTCAGGCGCATGTGCTCTGTTTGGGCGCATGACCACACTTAATATTTTTCCAAGGAAAATTACTCAGGCGCATGGGCCCTCTTTGGGCGCATGACCACCTACTTACATGTTGCTAACTTGTCTTTCAACCCCAAACATCATTTCAACCTGTTCTAAGCTTGTTACAGCCATTCTAAACCTCAAACAAGCATTTACAACCATAAAACATCAACATACAAACGTGAATACATATGGTTATATATACAATGGTTATAAAATCTTTTGTACATACACTTTCAGTCCCAAAAGGTTGTAAAACAAGTAAAAAGATGGGGTCTAGAACTCACTTAGGCTGCTTCCAAGTTCAACTCCTTTGACTTCGAACTTTCAAAGGTTTCTAACACAGAAACATGTCAAAACAATAACCCGAATACTCATAAACACATAGTAACATAAAAGCTCGGTTTCATGGTCGAACACCAAGTAAAACCGAACCAATTATTCAAAATTTACTTACCTAGGCCAAGATTTGTTGCTTTCTCTCTCTAGAAACCGAAGAAATCAGTTCTTCTTCCTCTTCTTTTTCAGTCAACCAAAAAGCAGATGGGATAGACATATATGGGGAGCCATGCTCATAATATATTAAAATATTAAATTTTTGTACTTTTGCACTTTAACCCCTCTGCTTTGGCTCTTTTTCCCTTCTTCAAAATACTTTTGTTCTCTTTTCTTATTATCTTTCTTTTCTTTTAATTTGATGGAAGTTTTGGATGTTCCATTTGTCTATCATTATATGGTTTTAAACGATGGCCATTCACTTTGAAAATTAAACAGTCATGGTTGTCGATTTCAGCTTTCCATGAAACAAACGTAAACAAGAGTTATACAGTAAGTCATGTTCTCCCACATGAAATCATTTAATGTTTTTTAATCGAGAGTCGTGGAATTTCCTTGTCTTTTCCTTGTAAACACTAGCGTTTTTGTATGCTTGTTCTCCCAGTTCCTCTAGTTTGTGGATTTGTAGAAATCAAATTTTTCCTGCAATGTCTTGGTCTAGGTTTGTTGCTTTAAGTGCCCAATAGGCCTTGTGCTCCAATTGCACAGGTAGATGACATGACTTCCATAAATAAGTTTTAATGGTGTTCTGTCAATGGGAGTCTTATAGGCTGTTTGAAAAGCCCATAATGCATCATCTAGCTTGGTAGACCAATCCTTGTGATTCTGTCCTATGGTTTTCTCAAGGATTCATTTGATGCCTCAGTTAGTAACTTCAGCTTGCCCATTCGCTTGTGGATGATAAGCAGTTGTAAAGAGATGGTGCACTCCATAATAAGCCATTGCTCTCTCGAGCTGGTTGTTATAGAAATGTGTTCCTCGGTCACTAATTAAAGCCTTAGGGGCACCAAAATGAGGGAATAGTTTCTTAAGAAACCTGACAACGTTTCTTGCATTACTAGTAGGTAGGGCTTGAGCTTCGGCCCATTTTGAGACATAATCGACTGGTACCATGATGTAATGATTGCCAAATGACAACAGGAATGACCCGTGTAGAGATATTGGTTGCTCTCTGGAACACATCATATATGCGTACCATGTTATGAGCATCCTTGAAGATCATGGGCCAGTAAAATCCAGAGTCAAAGTCTTTCTTGGCTATTAGGGTTGCTCCATGGTGTCCTCATGTGGGTCCTTCATGATAGTGCCTTGGAATCTATTCCGCTTCACTTCCATATATGCATCTGCGGATAAGTTGGTCTGCACCTGAACAGATACGGGTCTTTCCAAAAGTAATGCTTAAGGTTAGTAAAGAATTTCTTCTTTTGCTAATAAGTCATTCCTTTGAGTAGGATTCTGCTTGCCAAGTAACTTCGTGAAATCATCAAACCAAGGATGTTCATCGATTGAGGGTTGGTTGTTCATAAGAAATTGGTGAGGAAAATTATCATTTATTTTGAATTCCTCAGTTTGTGAAGGACTTGAATTTTCAAGACGTGAGAGATGATCGGCCGCTAGATATTCTACTCTTTTCTAATCGCGAATTTCAATGTCAAATTCTTGTAGCAGAAGTATCCAACGAATCAATCTTGGCTTTGCATCTTGTTTGTCGAACAGATAACGAAGGGCTGTATGATCAGTGTAAACGATTGTTTTTGAAAGGATTAGATACGAACGGAATTTATGAAATGCGAAAACTACGGTAAGAATCTCTTTCTTGGTGGTGGTATAGTTTTCTTGTGCATCGTTTATGGTTTTGCTCTCATAGTGAACTGGCTGAAATTGCTTGTCTTTCCTTTGACCTAAAATGGCTCTTACCGCAAAATCACTTACGTCGCACATGAGTTCAAATGGTAGCGTCCACTCAGGGGAAGCCATGATTGGAGCGGTGACCAGTCTGTCCTTTAGCAAATCGAATGCACTAATGCATTCATTGGAAAATACGAATTATGCGTCTTTCTCAAAAAGTCGAGTCATTAGTCGTGCGATTTTTGAGAAATCATTGATGAAACGATGGTAGAATCCTGCTTGACCTAGGAAGCTTCTCATTTCTTTCACGATTATGGGATGTGGAAGTTTAGAAATAGCATCGAATTTGGCTGTATCAACCTCAAGCCCTGCTTAAGATATCTTATGTCCTAATACTATTCCTTCAGTAACCATGAGTAGCACTTTTCCCAATTCAAACAAGGTTAGACTCTTCACATCTAACCAACATCTTTTCTAGGTTTTCAAGACATTGCTTAAATGAGTTCACAAAGATGGAGGAGTCATCCATAAAAACTTCCATTGAGTGTTTGATCATGTCATGAAAGATTGCTACCATGCATCTTTGGAATATAGCAGAGGCATTACACAATCCAAAAGGCATTCGCCGATAAGCAAATGTGCCATATGGATAGGTGAATGTCATTTTCTCTTGATCTTTGGGAGCAATAGAAATTTGGAAATAACCTGAGAAACCATCAAGGAAACAATAGAACATTTTTCCAGATAGTCTCTCAAGCCTTTGGTCGATGAAAGGTAGAGGAAAATGATCTTTCCTTGTGGCGTCATTGAGTTTGCGATAGTCAATGCAAACTCTCCATCCTGTAACCGTACAAGTTGGAAAAAGCTCATTCTTTTCGTTAGTTACAACATTTATTCCTCCTTTCTTTGGAACAACTTGGACGGGACTGACCTAAGGCGAATCAGAAATTGGGTAAATCAAACCGGCATCTAGTAGTTTGATTACTTCTTTCTTCACTACCTCTTGCATGCTTAGATTTAAACGTCTTGGATGTTGAAAGTTGGATTTGAAGTTCTCCTTCATCAGTATTTTATGAGTGCAAAAGGATGGATTGATTCCCTTGATGTCCATGATTTTCCATGCAATTGCTCTTTTATATGCCTTAAGCACATTGAGCAACTTGTTCTTCTCATTATTTGATAAGGCGGATGAGATTATGACATGAAGTTGGGATGTGTTTTCAAGAAAGGCGTATTCAAGATGAGACAGAAGTTCTTTGAGTTCTAAAACCGGAGGGTCTTTGATAAAAGGTTTGGTTTTAGGTTCTAGTTCTTGTTCGATGATCTCATATGCTTCTTGATAAGATGATGTTTCATCAACTTCTAGTTCTAGAATGATTTGATTCTCATAAATGGGTTCAGTGTTTTGACTTCTATTTAATTGATTCTCACGAATGTTACTTCCTCCTCATCCACTCGGAGCGTGAGTTTGCCAGTGCAAACTAGATTTTTTTCTTAAGGGATTATAAACAAAGCTCTTTTTAGCTGCTCTTTCTAGGGCTTGGTACGCCTCTGTTGGCGTGACACTTTCGAAATCTCCTCCCGCACTTTGGTCTACAGCATGTTTGTGTGCTCCGCTGATTGCATCGTAAAAGGTTTGACACTGCAGCCACAGATCAAGTCCGTGATGTGGGCATCTGCAAAGGAGACCTTCGTATCTCTCCCATGCTACGTGTAATGATTCATCATCGTGTTAGCGGAAGCTCGTGATGCTGCTTCTCAGTTCGGCAGTGCGATCGGGTGAAAAGCATTTCAAAAGGAATTGTTCAGCCATTTCTACCCATATGGTGATAGAACCAGGTGGAAGTGAATCAAGCCAGTCAATAGCTCGGCCATGAAGTGAAAATGGAAAAAGTCTTAGTCTAATAGCATCGTTTGAACAGTTATTGATTTTGAAAGTTGCATAGATACGAAGTAATCGTGAGATGTGAGCATTAGGGTCTTCATCTTGCAATCCGTGAAACTGAATAGAGTTTTCTGCGAGTTGGATAATACTAGACTTAATTTTGAAATTGTTGGACACTATTACTGGTTGGACAACGCTAGACTCATAAACATTGATTGACGGTATGGCATAGTGTGTCATCTTCATTTCCTCATCTTGGTTAGCCATGTCTTATTCGGATGGTGTACCCTCCAATATGTCTTTTTCGATGATTGTTGCTGTTTGTCGTGATCTTTCGCGTGACCTTTGATGGAAAAGTCCAGGTTGCGAATGAGGCGAAACAAGTTCAGGACTAGATGAGTCGGATATACACTAACTTAAGGAGACATAAACTAACTAAGGCTCAGAATGAATCAGACAAATGTATAAACTAACTAACTAAGGCAAACTATCTACAAAAATTAAATAAATTTGAACAAAAATATATAAGCAGGATATACACAAGATAGTCAACAATTTAGATTGTCTTTCAAAACTGTCGTGTGTCCCCGGTAACGGCGCTAAAAACTTGATACGTGTGAAAATTATATATATTTTGATAAAGGGTTTTCACACAGATTCAACTTTAATTGGTTATTACTAATATTCTACTACACACACAAAAGGTAAATGTACCTATAATGAGGTAATATAGTGATGGTAAGAACCGAGTATCAATCCGTGGACACACCTAGGCTACTCAACAATCTTAATGATTGACTACCACAATTGATTTTTGTTTGAGAAAATAATGAGTTGCATTAATGTTATTAGATTTTTAGGGCTTTAGAAATAATAATTAAAATAAACTAAAACAAGATTGAAACTTTTGGATTTAAAACCACAGAATAAAGGCTATCATCTTAATTAGATTACATTTATGTAACTGTGATGAATTGATGGTGTAATTAAGATATTGATTAAAGTAATTATGTTAATGTTTATAAATGTGAGCTGGCGTGATTTCTCGTCTATCCGCTCCGTAGTGACTAGGACCACGTTAGGTTGAGATTTACTGCTTAGGTCAAAGCCCTAGTAATGTAGATAAATCTTTTGTGACCTTTCGACATATGATTTTTGAAAACATAACTTAATGTTAAAAAGAGAGTTGATCAGGTTCCTTTCTAACATACCATTAATTTTAGAAAACCATAACAATTACTGTAGATTTCTCAGACTAATAAAAGGGAACCCATAAATGATCAAAAAGTTAAGATGATATGATTTGCAATAACCATTTCTAGTTTATTATCCATATATTTATTATGAAGACTGGTTTCACGAATAAAAGTTAGTCATGCATTTTTCAACCTTGTATGGCATTCACAATTACAAATCATAAGTTTATAACTTTCCATTCAAATGTAGATGCTACCTATCGAAAGTTTTCCCAAGACCACCATAACATTAACATAATATAAATCACATAATTATTTCATCACAAATTATATAAGTTTCATCCAATTAGGATGATAATGGAGTTTAGCGCATAATGATCTTGAACGTAGCAATATGTAACATAGAAGATAGATATGAAATCATTGGTGAAATGGAACAATCAAACCGGTGATCCACAATGGATGACGTTTAGACCCTCCCGAGCTTCTTCCAACTGTTATATGCACCTCTCGAGCCTTCAAATGATCTTTAAGTTTTGATTCCTGAGAGAATTCAGTAGAGTAACTCTCCTACCAAAAGCCTGCCAAAATGGTGAACTTAGGCCTCTATTTATAGGCTTTCAGGAGTGTTTAAGCACGGCCCCGTGCTAGTACAATGCTTACGAAAGTTGGTCAGTTCGTACGTGCAGAAGGTGTCGGGCACGACCCCGTGACAAATGGGGCACGACCCCGTGTTTTGAGGTGGGGCACGACCCCATGCCTCATAGGGCACGGCCCCGTGCTTACTTTTTGAGGACAGTACTTTTTACTATCATATGTCCAAACACGGGGGTGTGCCAATTTTAGCACGGGGGTGTGTTTCAGGTAAGATCCGGCGTGCTTGATGAGGCACGACCCCATGCTTGGATTTCTTCAATTTCTTGTCAAATATGCTTTTTATCCATCTTGCCCTTTATAGCACCTGAGAACACAATTTAACGATTTTAAGTACATAATCATCATTTTAAGAAGATATTAAGGAATAATTGATGTGCTTTTGATTGAATTTATATGTACAATTTAGAGCACATCAAGCCTCAAAATACATTGGTTCAAGCAAGACTAGGAGCCTTAGAATACACCCATTTATGCTATAAGCCTCTTAATGCACTTAGGGTTTGAGCCTCATATTACACCCCTTAGGCTTTAAACCTTATAATACACCTATGTGTTACTTGGATGTTATGTGATGGCCCTAATTGAACACTTGGTTTATATTTAGATCATAAATTTCCATAAAGCTATAATAAAAAGCCACAATGATACAATTAAAGATCAAACCTAAAAAGGTTTGGATCACAAATATCCATCAGGCTCTAATAAGTATTCTTTGTCATATATTTGAATATCAAGCCTTTTGAATATCTAACCGCTTCAAGAAAAACATCTTAGCCATGTCAGTGTATGAGTAATCCATCTTGACTAGAATGACCTTAGTCATCTGGCATCGGCTGGAATTACCTCAAGTCATCTTGGTTAAGCTTAAATGACCTCAACTCATCCAGCTATAACTGGATAGACCTCAAGGCCTCATCTCCAAGTCATCAAGCCTTGGCAAGATAGTCAGGGTTAATAAGCATCAAAGCATTATATTATCAAGCCATGGTTTTATAGTTAGGTTAAAAAGACTTCAAAGCCTTCACATAATATTATCTAAATATATTTAGATACTTAGAGCAAAAAAAAACTCAAAGCATAAAGCCTTTATCATTCAATCACATCTTTAATGCGGATTTATACCAAGATAGTAGATGAAAAACATCTTTAAATTAATATGGATTTAAAATCACTAATGAACAATCATCCCTAGTGATCCACCTTATAAGAAGTGGTCACATGGTAGTTACATCTCAGATAGTTCAAGGTAATAACTTGGGGAAGGTAATGAAACGTTTGATTGGTGATGTCTAATAACCCGAGCAAGGTAATGAAACGTTTGATTGGTGATGTCTAATAACCCGAGCAAGGTAATGAAGCGTTTGATTTGTGATTTGACAAATATCCCCCATCATAAATGAAACCAAAGAATGCATAATTTTAATCTAGCATTATGGAGAAACCATAACACTAGAGTGGGAAGACATGATAGGGTAACACCTCCATAAAACAAACACCCATTCATAGCTTGCATGGGCAACCCCTTTAGTCACAACCTAACTTTGAACGTCACTAACCGAACCGGTCCATGTTTACCATAATGTTTCCCATGATGTATATCATACAAATATGATACTAATAACAATATTAATGACGCTTCTTCAACACATGAGATAAAGAACCTGGAGGATGTCTGGCCGGGACTCATAATGAGAATTCTTCGGTCGCTGCTCACACATGTAATCACCAAATTGATTAAAGATAGTCTTTCTAACACCAGCTCACTTTTGAAATACCACTGACATGTTATGACTAAAATAAAGTAATAAACTTTTAGTCATAACTAAGGAATGGATAACAATATAAATGGCAAGGTAGGAATCCATACCATAGCTAATATAAAGATAATAAGTATTAATGTTGTGTTGGACACCTTTTGCACCAAGAAATTATAGAACTCACTGTCCAAGAGAGTTTAGACTCAGATATTTTACCACAAGTGTCAGGATTGTAATACAATATATATAAGTCCTGCCCACATTAGGCAAGGAAGATCCAAGAAAAGATTCTCTCACTCTGATCTTCCTGAATTCTACAGATCCATTTCTTCTACTTGTAATCTTTATTCTTATTCTTATACATTTCACTTATATTTAATACATCTCACACACATACAAAATATGTATAGTTATGAAGCAAAATAATTTCTTTATTATTACTCATAGTATTATGTACATCAAACATAGAGTATCAAAATTTTAAATAAAATAGAACCAAACAACTACATGCATGAGACTCGAACTAATCTAAACAAAAAATGAGCCAATTCTCTTATTAAAATTCAAAATAAATTGATAATGCATGTGCATGTTAATCTGACATGGACTTGAATCATGCTTCATCACCCTCCCTTAATTCAAACTCTATAACATCAAGCCTATGATGAAAGTAGATAAACTTTCTCGTGATAAGGCTTTCGCTAAAACATCTACCAACTACTCATTAATGTTCCAATGCTCTAACTTTACTTGTTTCTGACTCACCATCTCTTTTATGAAATGATGTTTATGCTTTATATGTTTAGAACGGTTGTGCATAACCTGATTTTAACTCAAGTTCATAGTAGACCTGTTGTCACTATATAGAATTACAACATCCTTTTGTTAAATTCTAAGATCTTTCAATACTCTTCTTAACTAGATATCCTGACACATGGCAGGAATTGAAGCTATGTATCCACTTCAATGCTTGACAATGCCACTGTCGATTCTTTCTTGGAACTCTAGGTCATGGCTCCACTTCTAAGAGAGCACACACATGCTAAAACACTTTTCCTATTATCAACACAACTTTCCAAATTACTATCAGTAAAACCAACCAATTTAGTACTTGTTCCTTTTACATACCATAAAGCAAATGAGGTTGTCCCTACTATATACCTTAGAATACAATGACTTGCTCCATAATTAAGTTTAGATGGAGCTTGCATAAACCGATAAACAATGCTTACATTATAGGCCAGATTAGCCTCGTGTGTGTCAAATATATTAATCCGCCTACCAAACTTTTGTATGTAACTTCATTAGCCTTGTCAGCTTGATCATCCAAAACAAAGTTATCACATGTGTTCATAGGAGTCTTGTTTGGCTTGCAATTAAATAGATTAAATTTCTTTGGTAGACTTTTTATATACCTTTCTTAGTACAAGAACACCCTATCATTGGTTTGTTTTACTTACAAGCTTATAAAGAACTTTAATAATCCCATGTCATCATCTTGAAGGCTTGTTTCATGCCATGCTTGAAATCTACAACATGATTAGAATAAGAGTTAGTGCAAATTATACCATCCATATATAAACATACAAACATTAATTTTTTTATTATCACCCTTATTTACATATAATGTGGGCTCATTATCACTTCGTAGGTATCCATTATTAATGAAATAACAATCAGTCTTGGAGTACCATAAAAGACCTTTTTATAGTTTGTAAATACGCTCTTCTTTTCCTTGGACTTCAAATCCATGTGGTTGTTCTACATAGATTCCCTTAGTTAAGTCACCATTGAGGAGGGTAAACTTAGCACCCAATTGATGAACTTTCCAATCATGTTTAGCTGCTACACTTAGAACCACTCAAATGGTTTCAAAGCAGGTAACATGAGCATATATTTCCTGATAATC
>BJCO01766096.1:0-14169 GCA_018326465.1 Flaveria floridana | reverse complement strand
TTCTTGGCACTAGAAGACTGGCATCCCTGATGAAGAAAAGATTAAGAGGACTTTAAATAGTTTTTAAGAATTAAAGACATTGTTTATATTTCATTTGTAATGGATTGAAATTTACAGTATTTTCCGCTGCAATATATATTTATACACATATGAGTAAATGACTATTTTAAATCGATGTTTTGCTGTGAATGACCAACTGTGAGGCTTCCCTGAGAAAGGTGGGCCTTACACAGTTGTCATTCATCACACATAAAACAGACATTTATTTAAAACATCGTAGCGGAAATTAATTAAAACCGTTTCATATAATTTTAATGACAACTTTTGCAAAGTATCACAATACAGTTAACTGTTATAAAATATTATAATTGCATTACATCACAAAAATGTCATTGTTATACTAATGGATGCCATTCCAAAAATGCCAAGTAGCTGCCCCGTGCCATCCTCAGCAACTCTTACCTGCACACTGGAAAATACATAAAAGTCAGCATTGCTGAGTGAGTTCTTGTTTTATAAATAAAATACCTTTCTTTTGTTAAAATCTTTCTTTACTTTCATACGCGATCATGCATCATACGTACAGATAGAGAATATTATTATTAACTTTCAGTATCATTCATTTTTCCATCACCATCATATTCATAGCATTCTTTCATTTCATGCTTTTCATTATTATTCTCTTACTTTCGTTCTCATTCTTTCGTAACGTACTTTACATCATTCTTTTACTTTCTTACTTTCTTACTTTCTTTCTTTGTACGTTACGTCATTCTTTTACTTTCATATGGATTGATGAACAATACCCCGGACATTGTGCACGAAGTTGATGCTGGACCTGTGGTAATTAAACCACAAACATTGTGCCCGAAGCTGATCCAGTCACCTAGGGCAAGTCATCTCTCCCATTCATTCAAACCAATTGGTAATACCCTGAACATTGTGCCCGAAACTGATGCTGGACCTGTGGTAATTAAACCACGAAAATTATGCATGAAGCTAATCCAGTCACCTAAGGCATAACAAAGGGCCTCATCAATCTCAATGATTGACCCTGTATGCATCCTTTGGGGTAGCTAACCCGCATCACAGTTGAGCTAACAACAACATGGTCGTCCACCTCCTTTTATTTGCTTGCAAGCCATTCTTTCGTTCATTACGTTTTACTTTTCATCAGGCTTAAAAGGGTTAATCATATCCCATAGGTCAAATTAGGTCAAACCCTAAAATCCTGGGTTTTCCTAAAAATTCTGAAATATTTCTAAGTGTCTGGGTGCATGGGCACTATTTGGGCATTTTTGCCCTGTTCAGGCGTTTTGCTACTATGTTGGCGTCTGGTCTTACACATAGTCATCAGTCACTTAGACGCATGGGCGTTTTGGGCGCATGGTCACTATTCAGGCGCATGGCCTGAGACTTAGCCATTATGGGCAAAATTCCAGGTGTTTGGTTACTATTCAGTGTAGGATCTTATATGCCCAAGACACATACAAGATTGATGTGGTTAGTACGTTATGATCCAAGTCAGGTCATACCCAATAACAAGTTATACAAACACCAACAAACATTTGTTTATTGATAGGATCATACAACAAACATAGAGACCTAATTTAGAAAATTGGCTTTCTAAATATTGCTTTTGTGTTAGAACAAAATTATATGGATAATTTGTTCTAGAGAAATTTATTTGTTTCATTATTTAAAATGGTTAGATAATGACATATAAAAGAGTGTTGTGTTATAAAATTACAACTAAGCTTTAAATTTTATAACATGAATGAATAAAAGAGTGTTAATAAAACAAAAGATTAAAATGGGTGGGAAACCCATTTTAAACAAGAACTTCGGCCGCCCTTAGGGCCTTGGAGAACCCATTTTATTGTTTTACTACAACACTTAACTCTTGTAACACTCTTCCCATTCATTTCATTCATTCCAACACTCTTTCTCTCTCACACATGCAATAGCTTTCTCTCTTCTTCTTCTCTCCCAAAAATTCAAAATTTTTGGCTGAATTTCTAAGAGTTTTTGGCTGAACTTCTTGCTACTTGTTGGCTGAAATCTCGGGTTCAAGAAGAGGGTCAAAGTTTGGTGTAACACTACCTAGCAAGTACGTGTTTGGAAGACTTATGGGTATCGAGATTTGAGGTCCTCCACCTTGAAGGATTGCTGCTCAAAACATCATCTATCTTCTCCTTTCTGTCAACTTTTGAAAGCTACAGTAAGGTAGTTTGGCAGCCCTTTATGGCTGTCATACAATGTTGTTTGTTATGTTACATAGCTTGTTAATTCACATAAAATGATCCCTTGCAATATGGGTTTGGTTTATGCACATGTTTATCACCTAAAGAACATGTTTTTCTGTTTTATAATCATGTTTAAACATATACATATCCGCTACGTTTTTCAGAAAGTTTAAATGGTTAAACTTCGATTTTGTGTTCTATAAAACCCATCAAGGTTAACTTAAATAGGGTCAATAGATTATGGGCAAAAATTAATCGTCGAGTAGTATTGAAGTTCAACAATGTCATGTTTTTTATATCATCGAAACCGGGTGGGTTGGCAGGTTTGTTTCTACCCCAGGCCCAGGTTTTCCCGATGGCATCTTGTACCCGCTCTATCTTACCTAATAATCTAAATGATATTACAACGCATTTAAAAAACCCTAAATCAAGGAAATTCCTTAGTTGGAAAAAGAGTAACTTGTAGTTCTTAAACCTTCAAACTTTGATTAATAAGTAGCAGAAAGTAAATTTTGTTTTTCATTCGAATACATTCAAACATCTTTAAGAAGTAATCTAAATAAAGGTCCTAGATTTAACATGAATGTAAGTCTCCAAGTAGGATATAGCCTTAGGTCCATGCCAAAATTTCATCACTTTAATACTTTAACATGTACCACCTAAACCTTACATGTATGCTAAAAGTCACATATACCAAATGATTCTTGTTTTAGTTTTAAATCTATAATAGGATAACAATTATGGTAAACGTTTAGGAAGACTCTTTGAGAACATTAACTTCCTACATATTGTAACTAGTAAATATACTTTCTTAACTAGCAACTTGTTGAGTATAAGTGCTACTAATCCTTATCGGTAAACATGTACTAGTATCTTTATAACACCCTAGTAAACTAAACATATAATCATAAGCACGAGACATTATGATGTTTGTCACAAGTCATGACTCTATATTTCAGGCATGAGCAAGGGCTTCTAGTATATGGTTCCTATACTGAGACATGACTCTATGTTATCAGCTCGAGTAAGGACTTCAAGCATATGATGGATATCTCAAAGCACGACTCTAAGTTAACAGTTCAAGTAAGGACTTCTAGTATCTCCCATCCTAACTCAAAACTCTTGTATGTCCACCATAAAGGCAGTACTCTTCTAGCGTCTACTATTAAAGGAAGACTCTAGTAATATCCATCACGAAGACAAGACTTCTTGTTAAATACTTGCAAGCCTTGAGCAGGGACATAAATAGACTTACTTTTAACTTGTATCAAGTGGGCAAAATCATCTAGTGTAGTTTCGGTTCTAGTTCACGACTAAAGAAAGTTCTCGATTATCTTAGGTCTCGGTCTTTGTCTAATATTGGACCATAACCGTAGTTCTCGGCTTATGTTGGGTATTCAACCGAAACCTAGTTTTTCAGCCTGTTGAAGTACTCATCAGAGTTTTAGTTATTGTCAGTTGCTAGGGCACAATTACGATTTCCATATTTTAGGGCATAACGCATTCATACTCTAAACCTAAGTATTAGATGTTGTTTGGTAACTTCTGAATAGGTAAGTGCTGAATCAGTAAGAAGTCTGAACCAATAAGTGTTGAACCAATTTAAGACTGTTTGGTTGGATATCTGAATTACTATGTAGAATGACTATTTTACCCTTCTGAATTACTTCTTGCTGAATATAATTTATCAGTTTGTTTATAACTCCTAATAATGAATAATTATTAAAAAAAGTACAAACCATATTAGAGTAAAATCAATACGTACAAGTGGACAATTGTTGAGATCAATTATAACATACAACACCACACACGTATCGGAGCCAACAACAATCGAATTTACAAACCTCAAAATTCAACAAATTATACGTACAAGTGGATGATTGTTGCAATGAAATAGAGTAAAACTAATCCAAGTTACTTATGAATATATCGATTTGGGTAATGTTTTTATTTCTGACACATCAAATGGATAATAAAATATAAAAGGAAACAGGTTCAATGACTTGAACTGGTTGAAAGTCTCCCAAAGAATATATTTGAGCATAAGACTCCTAATTCATTTTATCAAAAGATTATATTTTTATTGAACTAACATGGCTTTTGTAGTCCTATCGCTATCCGAAATTATATTTCACATGTGTCTTTTTTTAAATTTGTTTAAGGTGTTGGGGTTAGGTTGAGCAATTTCAATCCCAAATCCCAAATCCCAAATCCCAAATCCCAAATCCCAAATCCCAAATCCCAAATCCCAAATCCCAAATCCCAATTGCAAAGTGCAAACACCCACCTACCCCTTCCTATTACAAAATTATCCATTTGCCCTTTGACGTGTACCAAAGATTGCCACCTACTAGTCAACCAATCTCCATTACAAATACACACCTAACCCCCAATCTCACAAGGGCGATGATGAAAAGACAAGGGAAAAGGAAAAGTGATGAAGAAAGAAAACCCTAGAAAGAGGGGGTGTGTGGAATTGAAGAAAGAAATCCGACAGAACCTCTGAAGAAGAAGTACCTGTGAAGGGTACGAAGGAGGAGACCGAGAGCAGTGGGGGATGAAGGAGGAGACCGAGAGCAGTGGGAGACAAAAGAGGAAACCGACAGAACCAAAAACAGTGGCGCCGCTTGCGAGATCCTTGCTGAAGGGGACGGAGGTGGAGACCAAGAGAAGTGGGGGAATTTGCTCAGATGTTTTGTGTTTTCTGGCCTCATAAAAGACCAATAAGAGGTCTTTTTCAATAAGGGGTGATTAAAACAAACACTAGTCTGACCAAGTTAGACATATGGGTCTGACTGGGGACAATAAGACCCAAACAAACAGCCCCTTAAACTTGTAATCTTGTAACTTTTTGGCATTCATTTATAGGCTCATTAAGGTCTAGTATTCATACAAGAAGATTAACTTAGTAACTTTAGTAACATTGTATACAAGAAACCATAAAAAGAAATTACTTGAATATATATAACTTTTGTTAAAAGCTTGTTTAAGCATGCATATCACCCATGGGCCATAGAATTCACCTTGCTTGCAGTAACTCTTAAATCCATGTTGTTGAACGAGATTAAGCACTAAACACGAGTTTGATGCTTACGTAAATACCTTATTTCAATAAATCAATACTTAACTTTGAATGCAAGTACTTGCTAGAAAGATCAAGATCATCCATATGTACCTTCGCTTTCTTAAAACTCAAATGAAAGAAACTTTCTTCCTTGTCCTCAGTTGGAATCACACCAGAGAGAGGGGGAAGGAAGAGTGGTATCAACTGAATGTAGTTAATGGGGAGGAATTATGGTTGAATTATCCCTTTACCACTCTCTTATTTCTTTAAAACACTTTTAATTACTTAATTTTTATCTTTCAGGCATAAAGAAAGATAAAATACCCAAATCTGGAGTGTTACATGCATTTAAGAATAACGGGATTGGCTTACATTAATTTTTAAAAGTTTACGTGAGCAAATTTGCCTTTTATGAATTTTAAATACGTTAATATTTTCAAAAAGAAAAAGTTAAACTAGTAAAACAAATATTTTATTCTTTTTAAGTTAAGTATGATATTACTATAATTTTTTTTATTTAAAAAGATTTATTGTTAACGTACCCCAAACACCCATCTACTTATATAATATCCTTTTCTAACTATATGTTTATTTCTTATTTTGAAACCAGTTTTTTATTTTTTATTTGTAAATATCGATTGAAAACAGTATACCTTTCTCTCTTGAAAAGTAGGGGTTCGCATGCAAATATGGTTTTTTATGTATCCCCTTTTATCCCTCACCCCAACCAATAACCTCCCTCTATTTATTGGATTACTTTTCTCTCTCATCGAATCTCTCTCTCTCTCTCACACACACACAAGAGGCACACACTTTATTCAGCTTAAATCATGTACTAAACAGCATACAATTAGGACCCATTTCATGGATTCCATCCTACTTGCAGCACAATTTCCATTAGCCAATCCCTTTCTTCATACTTCTCTCCAATAATCTCCTCTCCTTTTAGCTTTCGTATAATAGCTACACCTACACCTATTTTATTAATGTGCTGATGGGTTGCGGTTCTTGACGAACATCACTGCCCCCATCATGGATTCTTGCTCTTTCGAAGGTAATCAATCAATATCTCAATCAATCAGTCAATTTCCAGTACTTAATTTCATCTTTTTCTTGATGGGGTTTTCGATTCCTGTAAATATTCTTCTGGGGTTTGGTTGTTGTTAAACATATTGGGTGTTTTTGTCATAAAGATTTGATTTTTAGCATAAACAAGATTGTTTTTTGTTGAGGGTCTTGTGTGGAAATTCCACCTTTTTAATCGGATCTGCCTTTCATATGTTAATTCTGCATGTTTGTTTTATATGTCCTCGTGATTCACATCATCTGCCAGCTAATAATTCACAGAAATTATTGGTCCTATTTTGATTAACTTGACCATTTCTGTCTCTGTCCACCTTTCTGTACGGAAAATTGTATTTTGCAGCAACAGATTCAAGATTTACAATAAAACTTGATTTAACAAGGTGTCATCTGTACTTGCAGAATATATCATATACACTTATACATATATTATAATTTCATGTCTGGTATAGGATTGTATTGCAGTGGTTATGAATGATTACTGTTGTATTCAAGATCTTGGTTGATGAGGATAATTAGTCGGTTTGTTTTGGCCAATTGGATTAAAGTGAATATGATTATGTTTCTATGTATTATTACAATCAGATTTGAAGAAGCATGTAAAGTGAATATGATTATGTTTCTATGTATTATTACAATAGTAGATTTAATCAACTGATTATCTGATTATGATTTCCAGAGTCCATCAAAACAGTCCCTATGTTAAATTCTGGTTTTATTATGGAGAGTCCATATACTCTTAGAAGCTGACATTTTAAGCATATTGACCTCCTATTTGATTTATATATTATTATTATATTATGGTTGTTATGTATTTTCAGTCTTCTATGGAACTTTTATTAAGAGTTTCTAACTTTTTTCCTGAAATTGTCATCCTCCATAATATGGCAATGTAACATGTTCTTGAGGGTGATGCAAAAATGTGATTTCTGCATACAACCCCTTCATTATATTGTGTAGTTAAGTCAAAATTGAAAATAAAAATCATTATGTTGGATCAAAATGATTACACACAACATTGTGTCTTTTTGACGGTCCATGGCATGGTAACTTGGTTAGGCGGTCTTTATCAGCTTTAAGTCAACTATTTAGATTCATGCTTTGCTGCAACATTTATTTATTATTTATCTATTTACATTGAGTATATATATGCATAGAGTAAGGGTATATGAACTTGTGCAATGAATAGCACAACTGGCATCAACAAAATAATTAATATATATCATTTAATAAAAATAATAGTCTAAAGAAAGTTTGATTCATTGTGGTTTCCTGAGACTATGACATAAATATAACAAAATGATTTATCATGCCAGTCATTTCTTTAATAAAAAAGCATCATCTTTGGTCAACTTTATTATATTTTTTAATAATCTCCATCTGTTTTTGTTCAGGGTTTGTACTTGATCCATCAAAGTGTAGTAAATTAAGTATGGAAGAAAAAAGAGAAATTGTCTACGAAGTATCCGAATGGTCTCATGGTGCACCCGAGCTCCTACAATCATGGAGCCGGCAAGAAATTCTTCAAATTCTCTGCGCTGAAATGGGAAAAGAAAGAAAATATACTGGATTAACAAAATTAAAAATTATTGAACAGCTTTTGAAAATAGTTTCTGAAAAAAGATCACAAGATGATATTATGACGAATCCTGAATCATCAGAAAGTGATCATCAAAGATTTGCCAAAAGACACAGGAAATCTGATCACCCAAGTCGTTTAAACGTTGCATCAGATCATAATTATGTTGATTTAGATGACAATAATGTTGAAGTTTGCAAGAATTCGGCTTGTAAAGCTAAATTAAGTCAAGATGGGGCGTTCTGTAAAAGGTGTTCTTGTTGTATTTGTCATAAGTATGATGACAATAAGGATCCGAGTTTATGGTTGATTTGCAGTTCGGATCCACCCTTTAATGGGATTTCTTGTGGGATGACGTGTCATCTTGAATGTGCCTTAAAACATGAAAAATCTGGAATTCCAAAAGATGGGAGAAATCAAGGACTTGATGGGAGCTTTTATTGTGTATCATGTGGCAAAGTGAATGATTTACTTGGGTAATTCTCTTTTCATGTTTTCTCTGTTTTATCTTCACTTCTTTGATTGTTGCTTAGTAGTGGCACGGTTAGCAGGTTAGGCAAGTCACTTAACAGGTTAGAGTTGAAATGGGTCATCTTTTAGTGTGGGTAGAAGCAGAACTTTCTAGGTAGGTTTGGTTAGGATGACTCTAAACATTTTTTTGTACATTTTTTTTATAAATATTTTATGTTAACTATGATTATAAAAACAATATTATTTCAATAATAATCAAAGCTTTTTGATAAAATGGTTTTATGAACAAAAAATATTCTTTGAGTGACTTTGGACACACTCTAGATTTTATCTATTTGACCTTTTAGAAATAAGACACAACCCAATTTGAAACATTCATAATTAAATGAGTTGAAATGTCACTGCCATCAAAGTTAAGAAAATGTAAACTTATGTTACCGCAGTGTCCCAACATATCTGCAAGATATTCGTTTTTACCTCATTACCAAAAACAAACGCTTAACAATATGACATTAATTATAGTTGCCACATTGGGTATTTTCCCGTTATTAAGTACTATTTTAGTTATCATATGTTCATGCCTGTAGAATTGGTGTCAGGCTATGCGCTTAAATTCATTAGTCTGGGCCCATGCCTACATCCTAGCACCAATTTTCTCGTTATAGATTGCCACAGCATTGTTAGTTGTGTCGAATCATGATTCTGTCAATCTTTTAGAAGTATTTATGCAGTTGCTCTAAGACTCTAAACATATGCAGTTGTTGGAGAAAACAAATGACAATAGCAAGGGATACTAGGCGGGTTGACATCTTGTGTTATCGTGTTTCTTTAAGTCAAAAGCTCTTAGCCGGCACCCAAAAGTACCAAAAGCTTCATAAGATTCTAAATGACGCAATGGAGAAACTCGAAGCAGATGTGGGCCCATTGACTGGTTTGCCAGTCAAACGGGCTAGAGGCATAGTCAACAGGCTCTCTTCAGGACAAGAGGTCCAAAAACTTTGTGCTTTTGCAATCGAATCCATGGATTCAGTTCTCTCCAATATGACCTTTAGTGGTATATTTTTCTCTCCTTTTATACATGTTTCTAGATATTTTTGTTCATTTGATTTTATGCTTTTATCTCCATTCCAGAAGAAACAGAGTTTGACCTTTGTGGTCAAACCGACTTGCTCACCATGAAACTTGATATCGATTTTGTCTACACATTCCACTCCAACTTTGCATGCCTATGATATATGTTATTGATTCATATCTGGAGTTTTACCAAACAAAATTTCAGTTTTCTCAAAATTTGACTTTGAAGTTAGGACTTGGTTCGTTCGATCTTGCAGTTCTAAACTATCACATTGATGTTCATTTTACTGTCTTTGTTTGTAAGAAGACCGTACATTTATATTTTTTCAGATTTTAGTTAGAGATGACAATTTTCACTCGCTGACTAATAATGTGAGAAATCCTGTAATTTTATTCTATATCATGTCAAACATATAAATTTATAATAGAAATAGCTTAAATGCAAATGAGTTCAAAGTATCCCAAAGACATAAACTATTTCAATTAAAGGAATATATGATAATTACGTTATTAAACTTTTTGTTATTACATTTGACACAATATTGTCATAGTAGAAATTTAGCTTATTTGACAAAGTTTTTAAGGTCCGACCCAACCCACTTTGACATGTACTTAACATTCATCCATTTTGACCTGTTACTCAATCCACTGATTTTGCTACCTGCAACTTTAGTGGTAAAGGGTTTTTGTCATTTGCATGTTCCAAACTTGCTGATAAAAAAGAAGTATGCAGATGCAGCAGGCCCCGGCATTTCAACACCAGTTGTCAAATTTGGGAACATTTTTCCCACATCAATTTCTGTGATTTTGGGTTCCCGAGATCAACCATTTACAGATAATGCAACAGCGCATAGATATATAATGTGGCATCGAAAAGCCGAAGAAACAGATTACCCTGCAAAACCGACGTGTACATTGTTTGCTCCAAGTTGCTCCAAGTTCTTACTCTCGGGTTTAACTCCATCAACACAGTATGTTCTAAAAGTTGTTCACTTTCAAAACACACGTGAACTAGGAAGCAAAGAACTGTCATTTCAAACGAGCAACGACAATGGAAAAAGCCCGCCAACCAATTCTAGCAGCCTTTCGAACCCCTCTTCAGTTGAGGATGAAAACAACAATATTGTTAACAAACAGAAGGACAAAGAGGTTGCTATAAAAACTGCAGTTGTAAACATCATCAAGAACAGTTCAATAAATGATGAAAACAATGAAAAAGATTTTGACCCTTTTGCCCCCACAAGTTCTGCTAAATTACCCATTACCCCCTGTAAGACTGAAAGCGCAAAAGATTCAATTTTGCCAAGAAAAACCCGACCAAAATCATCAAAACAGAAACTTGATAGCGGATCTGAGGATGAACCTGATGAATCTGATGATCGGGATTTCGGGTACTATGTGAAAGTGATCAGATGGTTAGAATGTGAAGGGCATATAGATACTGGTTTCCGGAAAAAGTTCCTCACTTGGTACAGTATTAGAGCAAGTCAACAAGAGGTTAGAATAGTCAAAGTGTTTGTGGATACATTGCTGGAGGATCCCGCTTCACTTGCAGGGCAGCTTGTGGACACTTTCTCTGATATGATTACAAACAAGACATGTTCTTCAACAGGGCTTTGCCTCAAGCTTTTCCATTGAATTCAAATTGAAATTGAAATCAGGTTAGAAATGTCTAATCTGTATTATTTATAACTATTTTTATTCTTCATTTAAACTGTAATCATTCAAATTCGATAATATTATTGTTGGCTAATCTTTATTGATATTAATTGAAGTGAAGAAAATAGTGTACAGCTCCTACTTAATATTATACATGAAAAACGAGTATCGGATATTATTTAACTTATAATAAAAAATTATTTAGTGTGAAGTGACACATGTTCTTAATTGTCGGTCTATCGGTGATGTAAATACGTCTGATAATTATAGCTAGATTTGTAAATGTGGTCTAGTTGTGTTTTCTTTGAAGCTAGTTTTCGGAGTGTAAAATACTTTTTTATAAGATTTTGGGATGTACATACCCTACAAGTTGTGAAATATTATATATACTGAACTCAAACTTAAAATACAATTACACACCCTTTAAAACCAGTTAAAATATTATATCTATTTGTCTATTAAAAGCAATATAAAAATGGCAATTTTATATTCCTTTTTTTAAGCTTCAAGATTTCATTTTTTCTTGTTTTTAACCTAATCTTAAGTTGATGCAACTGCTATCCAAGACACACAACTGATGAAGATTTCATATGAGGACAGTTCCAACTGAACTTTGATGTTAGACTAGTCAACTGTTGATTGTTGAAGAAGTGCCTATCTTGTTGATAATGAAATACAAGGAAGCTGAATAAGCTTAATGAAGAAGCGCCTCGAGACCCAAGTCAACTCATGCATTCGATTCACTATTTCAGAACAGTTGAGAGTAGGGAACAATCGTAAGATTTTTTAATACAACTGAAGCTCGAAAAAAACGAGCGGTTGTAGATGAAGATCGCAGGGGTCTGTGTTTAAGAGAGATTTCTATGAAAATTTAGAGATGCATTAACAACAAATGAAAGATTACATGGGTATTTATACCCTTACGTTTCTTGGGGTGCAAGTAACATAACTACCCCTTAACCAACTAACTTATGTTATAACAATAATAATACATAATAATAAAACTTATGATAACAAGAATTATAATTTATCCCCCTAATTCTTGATTCCTTCTGCTAGGTCTTTGACGATCATGCGTCTGGTCCCTCTCCCATTGGGCAAGAGCTTTCAATAAAGCATCTCTCGCTTGGAAAGCAGGAACCGGTCTGCTTTGGGGATCCCACATAAGTTCCCGGATCTTCAAAAGCCAATAAGGCTTCTCATTTCCATAAACTTGATCCTTGGTAATGCTTTAGTATGTCGGCTCTTTGCATTTCTCCACTTATGTGCTCCACTTGAATCTGCTCATTCTCAATGCATTCTCTGATAAAGTGATATCTTGTGTTGATATGCTTTGATCTTCCATGAAATATTGGATTCTTCATGAGTAGTATAGCTGACTTGTTATCAACTCTTAGTGTTATCTTCTTTGGGTCTTCTCCTGTAAGTTCACTTAGAAGTACTTGTAACCATAACGCTTGACATGCTGCTGATGTAGCTGCCATAAATTCTGATTCACACGTTGATGTAGCTGCCATAAATTCTGATTCACACGATGATAGTGCTACTGTATCCTGCTTGTGACTTGACCATGTAATAGGTGCTTCATTGTAGTAAAATATAGTTCCTGTAGTTCCTTTTCCATCATCTGCGTCTACACCATAACTGTTGTCGCTAAATCCAATGATTTCTTTATTTCTTCCTTTGGTGTATTCTATTCCATAATCTAATGTTCCTTTAATATATCTTATCAAATGCTTTCATGCTTGCATGTGAATTTCTCTTGGTTTCTCCATGTATCTACTTACGTATCCAACTGCGTAAGTTATATCAGGTCTTGTATGCGTAAGGTATCTTAAACATCCAATTAGCTTTCTATTTTCTATTGCGTTGACTAAATCACTTTTCTCTTCTCTTGTCAACTTTAAACCTGCTTCCATTGCATACTTTGTTGGGTTACAATCTTCTAATCTTGCTTCTTTAAGAACTTTCTTTGCATAGGCTGATTACTTTAGCTTTATCTTTCCTGTTTCTTGGCGTACTTCAATTCCTAAATAGTATGTAAGTGGCCCTAGGTCACTCATTTCAAATTTGCCTTCCATTTCTTTCTTGAAACTCCTTATGTCCTTCATTGAACTCCCTGTCACTATGATGTCATCAACATAAACATCAATTATTATAGTAGTGTTCTTAAGAGTTCTCTTATAAACTGCTTGTTCTTGAGGACATCTTTTAAATCCAATTTCCTTCAACGTGTTGTGTAATCTAAGATTCCATGCTCTTGGTGCTTGCTTTAAACCATATAAAGCTTTTTTTTTAACTTGTAGACTAGTTTCTCCTTTCCTTTCTTCACAAACCCATCTGGTTGTGTTACATATACGTCTTCCTTTAAATCACCATGTAAGAATGCTGATTTTACATCTAAATGATGTACTGGCCATCCTTCTTGTGCTGCTATTGCTATTAGTAGTCTTATGGTTTCCATTCTTGCAACGGGCGCAAATACTTCATTATAGTCTATACCTTCCTTTTGTACATAACCCTTTGCTAACTAACCTTGCCTTGTGCTTGGTGATTTCTTCATTTGCATCTTTCTTGACCTTGAAAATCCATTTTAAACCTATTGCCTTTTGATTTGTAGGAGTTGTTGTGAGTGTCCACGTATTATTCTTTTCTATCGAGTCTATCTCACTTTCCATTGCTTTTATCCATTGAGGATATTCTACTGCTTCCTTATAGTTGATAGGTTCTTATCATATGCTAGGTATAAATGTTCATATTTGACTGGGTTGTGAGAATGATTTTCTCTATTGATGTGAATCAATAAGGACCGAATATGATGATTGAGTCAATGATTGTAAGGTGGAATCAAACAATCACAGAACATTGAATGCATGAAATACTCATAAATGCTCTTTGTATTGATTAAGGTGAGTGGTTACAGTAAATGTTAGGGTTTGAGCAATCTACAGTAACAATACACCTCTTGAACATAAGATGAAACAAAATATTCT
>BJCO01766094.1:0-29394 GCA_018326465.1 Flaveria floridana | reverse complement strand
AAGCGAAGACGAAGGGAAAACCTGTCAAGGATAAGTCTCGCATAAAGTGTTTCAAGTGTGAAGAATATGGACACTATGCTTCGGAATGCACAAAGAAGACTAAGGATCCGGAGGCAAATCTGACCCAGACCGTAGATGATGAACCAACACTACTAATGGTCACATCCCACCAAGTGCGAAAGGAGCTTGTGTTCTTGAATGAGTCGAATGTGATTCCATCACAGTACTCAGGAGAGGATGCAAGTGATAATATGTGGTATCTTGATAACGGAGCTTCAAACCACATGACTGGGAATCAGTCAATGTTTGCTGAACTAGACAAGAACATTAGTGGAAGAATAAGATTCGGAGATGGATCTACTGTGGTCATACAAGGAAGAGGTGCGGTAGTGTTGGAATGTAAAAATGGAGACCAAAGAGTGCTTCATGATGTGTATTACATCCCAATGTTAAAGAGTAACATACTAAGTCTGGGCCAAGCAACCGAAACTGGGTCAGAAGTAAAAATGAAAGGGGAGTATCTGTGGATGTTTGAGAACAGTGGAAAGTTATTGATAAAAGTAAAGAGATCTCAAAACAGACTCTACAAGGTAGAGTTAAAGGTTGGTCAACCAAATTGTCTACTCAGCAGCATAGATGATCTCGCATGGAAGTGGCATGGAAGATTGGGCCATGTGAACTTTGAGGCACTAAAGGAGATGGTCACAAAGGAACTGGTTGTTGGTATACCAGCAATCAAACGGCCAGAGAAAGTGTGTGAAGCCTGCCTGGCAGGTAAGCACATTAGACAGCCTTTTCCAGTAAGATCAGACTACAGATCCTCTACGCCTTTGGAACTCATTTGTGTTGATCTCTGTGGCCCTATATCACCCACAACTGCGGCTGGGAACAGGTATTTTATGCTGCTTGTAGATGATAATACCAGGTTTATGTGGGTGTATATGTTAAAGTCCAAAGATCAGGCCCTTGATTACTTCAAGGTGTTCAAGAGACAAGTAGAAAATGAGTGTAACTCAAGAATAAAGACCTTGAGGTCTGATAGAGGGGGAGAGTTTACCTCAACTCACTTTAACTCTTATTGTGAGGATGAAGGTATTTCTAGACAGTTGACTACCCCTTATACACCGCAGCATAATGGTATGGTGGAAAGGAGAAACAAGTCAGTTCTTAATATGACAAGAAGTCTGTTGAAAGCCATGGACTTACCACAAAGTTTATGGGCTGAGGCAGTGAAGCATTCAATGTATATTCTGAATAGAATATCCACTTTTATGTGGTATCTTGAATAGAATACCCACTAAGGCCCTACAAAAAACTACCCCCTATCAAGCAATGAAAGGGAGAAAGCCAAATCTCTCTCACTTAAGGGTTTTTGGCTGTGTTGCACATGTGAAAAGAGTGCAACCACATCTGCTGAAACTTGAGGACAGGAGTCAGCCAATGGTACACCTTGGAGTAGAACCAGGATCAAAGGCATATAGACTTTATGATGTTGTAAATGGAAAGATAGTTGTGAGTAGAGATGTTCATTTTGAAGAAGGGAGAAGATGGAATTGGTCATCTTACTTGCAACAACAAGGAGGTAACGGGTCAGACTGGGTGAATTTTACAGTAGAGAGTCATTCTCTACAAGAAGACACTCACAATGGTGGCCAAGAGGCAAGAGAATTCACTGAACCATCTGAAACCAGGCTCACACACCAACCACAACACCAACCACAACCTGAATTAAGAAGGTCAGATAGGAGATCAGTCCTACCTTCACGGTTAAGTGACTATGTGGTGGAAGGGAGAGGACTGAGAAACAACTCCATTTATTCACAAGTTGAGTTAGAAGATACTAATGAGGATGGTATACAGTTGCTTCTAGCACAGGCAGGGGAACCCATTACATACTATGAGGCAGCCAAAGATAAAAGGTGGAAAGAAGCCATGAATGAAGAAATCAAAGCAATTCAAAAGAATGAAACTTGGGAACTCATGGATAAGCCCGTACATGCAAGACCTATTGGGTTAAAGTGGGTGTATAAACTAAAGAAAGATGCTCAAGGAAATGTGACTAAGCACAAAGCAAGATTAGTGGCAAAAGGTTATGTGCAACAACAAGGGGTGGATTTCGAAGAAGCATTTGCACCTGTTGCACGTATGGAAACTATCAGGTTGTTGCTTGCACTAGCAGCACAGATGAAGTGGAATGTGTATCACTTAGATGTAAAAGCAGCTTTTCTTCATGGCAAGTTGAATGAGGAGGTATATGTTGTACAGCCTCAAGGTTATGAAGTTAAAGGTGAAGAACATAAAGTGTACAAGTTGACAAAAGCACTTTATGGTCTAAGACAAGCACCTAGAGCTTGGAACAAACGACTAGATGAAGTGTTAAAGGGGTTAGAATTCAAGAGATGTCAAAGGGAGGCTGCAGTGTATGTAAGATCAAAGGTGCACTCATTACTTGTGATTGGAGTGTATGTGGACGATTTAATAGTGACTGGAAGTGATCCAGGAGAGGTTGAAGAGTTCAAGTGTCAGATGAGAACAAAGTTTGAAATGACAGATCTTGGCTTATTGTGTTACTATTTGGGAATTGAGGTGTCACAAAGACCGGATGGTATTTGTATTAAGCAAGCTGGCTATGCTGCCAAGTTGGTTGAATTGGCTGGTATGAGTAGTTGTAATGAAACCAAAAGTCCAATGGAACCAGGTTTAAAGTTGGGAAAGGAGTCAACTGGGGGTGAAGTGGAACCAACCGAATACAGAAAGTTGATTGGGTCTTTGAGATATTTAACTCAGACCAGGCCAGATCTTATGTATGCAGTTGGTTACATGAGTCGGTTCATGCAAAATCCTAAGAGTGAACACTTGATGGCAGTAAAGCATATTATAAGGTATGTTAAGGGGACAATGCACTATGGAATCAAGTATAGTAATGCTGGTATTGGAGGATTGATTGGATTCAGTGACAGTAATTACTCAACTGGGGAAAGTGATGGTAAGAGTACATCAGGTAATGTGTTCTATTACAATGGGAGTCCAGTGTCATGGAATTCTCAGAAGCAATCCACGGTTGCTTTATCGAGTTATGAAGCAGAATTTATGGCAGCAACAACTACTGCATGTCAAGCATTGTGGCTGCATGGAGTACTTGAAGAAGTTACTGGAAAGAAACAAGAGATTGTTGTGTTGAATGTAGACAATTGATCTGCCATAGCCTTGATGAAAAATCCTATTTTTCATGGCCGGTCAAAACATATTGATGTTAAGTACCATTTTATTCGAGATTGCATAGAGAATAACCAAATTCGAGTTGAATTTGTGTGTGAAAGTAGACAAAAGGCTGATATTTTGACTAAATCTCTACCGAGAATGAAGTTTGTAGAGATGAGATCGATTCTTGGAGTTGAAGATTTGCAGGGTGAATCTTGAAATTAAGGGGGAGATTGTTAGTGTAATTCCAAGAGTGTGAAAGTTTGTTAAAAGTTTTAGTGTTATATTGGTAGTTATGTGTAACACTAGGGACTGGTTGTGTAACTTTTCTTAATTGTTTGTTACTTGGTTGTTATAAGTAGTTGATGATGTTAACATCTTCATTATCACAAAATTCATTCAATAAAATAGTTCAGATCATTTTCGATTGTTTTAGTTCATCTCCTTTGATATCCACTTTTATGATATACGATGAACACCTATTTGGGCTTCATTTTCATAGCTTAAATTTCATGGAATATTACTAATCTTTAGATAGTTTGGATTAAATGTGACAGGATCCCATTTACTAAACGATGACTTTCTGAAAGACATAAATTGACCACAAAATGCTTACATGAAATACTTGAGTATTTGTTTAGTTTGAACGGGTTTGAATCAATTAGTGGTCGAACTTGTAAGCATGATTAGTTAAATGGTTCATGTTTAGGTTGACCTGATGGATTCACGACCTGAACGGGTTCTAACATATCCGTCACGACCTGAACGGGTTCTAACATATGCTTTTAGGTAATTACTCAAGCTCGTTTTATATAACATGTCAAAATTTAAAAGATATAAAATAAAAGGAGCATCCAGTTTTATAATTAAAAAGTTATATATGAATAGGCATTTATATAACAAAAATAAAATAAAATAATTTTTTTCGAGTTACACAAGACTTATACATGTCAACCCGTGAAAACTCGTGCCGTGTTTGGGTTCATATATTTGTTAAAATTTCAAATTCACATCAAATTTTCAAATTTGTATCAGACTCAAATCACCAACTAAAATCCCGCATAAACTAATTCCCCACACGAAACCACCACATGCATAATGACATTTTCACATGCACATCTTTCTCAAAATCCAAATATGGATAGAATGTTCAATAACCAAAGTTCACTAGTGCTACACATGATTATTAGGGTCATAATCCTTTGCTCCCATATATAACATATTTTATTTCTATCTATCAATAACCACCCGTAATCGTATTATGCCATGAAAACACATTTCATATCAGAGATGTTTTTATCTATACTATTATATTAAAATTTTATCAATAATCTAACGATAATAATTATCTTTTTTGTTACTCTTTGTCATCATCCCTTTTGTATCTTTACAAATAAAGTGATTCACATCAGTATCTCGTTTATCTCTGTTTACAATCTTTTCATGATATTAGAGCCAGATCTCAGATCAAAAGTTTATATTTCTTTTCCTATTTTTCAACAACCCAATAGCTAATTTGACTGTCATATATAGCGCCGCCACAAACAACCATTTCTCAACAACCGTAGATCTCGAACATCAAGAGGTTCATATATGCTAAATTAAAGTATTAAACTATGAAACCTCTCGAATGGAAAGAAATTGTAAGGAGCTGTTTGATTGCTTCTGACCAGTCAAAATGTTTGACCCGCTGACCCGGTTAGACATTTTGGCCGGTCAGCATGTTTGATTCTCACTATCTCGCATTTGACCCGATCCGACAACACTGACTCATGCATAATTTTTCTCTTACCCGGTTATTTTTGAAAAACCCTCTTACTCAGTCAGCCCTTCTGACCGAGATTTGCAAATCAAACAACTCATAACTTGTGAATTGTAACCACTACAATTCACGGGCCCAGGACTCCATGTGGATTCCCCACAACTTGTAATCTACAATACCTCAATGGCCCAGTTAAAAACCTTAACAGCCCATCAAGCCATCAAGCCATCAAAGCACTTAAAAAGCCCAGCAATAAATTTCAATTCAAATATTTAATAGCACTTTTGAATTTTAATGGTGTTCCACCTTTTGATAGAGGTGCACAAACCGGGTCGGGTTGAACCCCGACCGGGTCGAGTAGGTTTTCGAGCCGGGTCCAAACCAGGTTTGTATTTATTTATTTTTATATAGTTTTTATATAATATGATGAATTCATAGCAGGTTGAACCAGGTCGGATCATGAAAAACTCGGGTTGGGGTATGAAGGGGGAAAACCGGTTTGAACCCACCGGGTTGAATCGGGTTGGACCCGGGTTGAAAGGGTGACCGAATGAAACCCAGATCGTGTCGAGAAACCGGGTTCATTGTGCACTTCTACTTTTGAGTTTTGAACAAGACTTTAGCAGTCAGGAACCAGATTATTCTAATGGCCCTACACACACCTATTTCTAATTACACATTGTCACGGCCCATCAGGTACGGCATAAAGCCACAAGCCCACAAACAACCGGTTTTAACAGCCCAACAAGAACTATTACACGCTCACTGGTAAAAGTTAATGGTGATTCTTCTTAGTCTGATCATTTTACCCTTAGGCCTCGCAGCAGTCGGGTTTCTCATATTTGCGCAACCCGTATTAGAGTTACTGCTCGTGCAACCGTACACAAAGAGGTCTTGTGATAGGCATGCTCGAACGAATTTAAGGTCGTAATTACTTATTTTTTGCATTTATGTTTAACGGTTTAGTTTACCATTCATCGCGGATGTAACATTTCCGCTCTCTTGTTTATTTATTAATGATAAACAAATATATAAATTCAAATCATGTAGATAAGAACTTAAACGAATTATTAACTTACTTGCCAAAAATAATGGAGTTGATCAAAATGATAAATTAATCTAGCTTATTAAAATGGGGAAAAAAATAATGTAATTATAATTGACTAAAATTAGGAAAAATGTTTAGATGAAAAAACAAAAATTTAAGGAGGCACAAGAAAACAACACATGCAACGTAGTTATTCTTTTATTATATATTATAAAAATAGATATGTAACACGGTAGTTACAAATAAAAAAACTTTGAACAAAAAGAATTTCAGCTTAACCATGCATGACCCTTTTGATTTTTTCTCAAAATGATCATTTTAACCAATTACTCAACTAGCCAATCCATCCCACTGGTTCTAAATGACTTTTGTGCGTCTAAGGTGATCGAGTCGGCCCACGGTCAAAGCCCGAAGGTGAATATGGTCACGTGGTTTGTGCGCGTGTAGCCTCGCCTTAGGAGCTCTTCAACTCGAATATGTTTTTAATGAGCAGGGCGTACCCGGTGCATGAAGCTCCCGCTTTGCGCAGGGTCTGGGAAGGGGCCGGATCGCGAAGCGATCTGATGTACGCAACCTTTCCTTATACAATTTAGTGCAAGAGGCTGTTTCCACGGCTAGAACCCATGACCTCAAGGTCACAAAGCAGCAACCTTACCAGTTGCTCCAAGGTCCGACCTCATGTTTTTAATGAGCAGTGACAGAGAAAAGAAAGGTTTCACTTTTCACTTTGAGTTAACAACGAATTTGATGTTATTAAAATCTAAGTACTTTTTATAAATGTTTTATCAGTTTTAACTAAAGTTTTGATCATGTCTATGTTTATTCTAAACCCTTATGTGATATATGCCTATGTAATGTATGCTTTATAATCTGCTTGCTGTCGTTTTCGAGTTGGAGGTCTATTTAGAAACTATCTTTTTATCTCTCAAGATAGAGGAAAAACTCGTCACCACTTATACCTCCCAGACCTTGCTTTTTAATGAGATATACTGAGCATGTTTGTTTGTATGCTTCTTTGTTTGTTTATCTCTTGTGGTTTTCAAAAGTTTGTGGTTGAATTAAATGAAATAAAGACAAGGGTACAATCATGTGGAACCTACAATGGTTGCTGCTTACTGCAATGTTACTATTGCATCTCCATGTCTGCGTATATCTTCGTCTTCCACAACCATAAAAACTACATTGCTTGCAATCTTTAACAGTCCACCATTATTGTGGGACCATTGACTTTGTGATGACTAAATCGTATATGTTAATGTTTTGTTTATTTATAGTGCGGGAAAAAAACCAGTAGAAGTCTATTTCGCCTTCGAAGAGTAGAAAGTGATAGATAATGCACCACGCAGTGGCGGATCCAAGATTTTTGTCGGTGGATGCCTAAGATGAGTCATCTTAAAACGGCTAGGTGATAGCGAGTTGGGTCAAAAAATTTTATCAAGTCTTAACATAATTAAACTCATAGTATTACCACATTCACACTATATTGTATAAAATGTCTTTTAAACAACTCTACTAAATATCCTAGCGATACGTTACAAACTTCTAACATAAAAAAATAAAGTAAAACAAAACAAAACAAATCTAAGCTAAATTTATCATAATCAAGTTACTCAACACCATTATATATTAAACAAACACCATAGTTGGTTGTTAATATTTCAACCTATTTGTTTCAACACATGTTTGTTTATAAGTAAAATTGAAACCTTTGTTATGTTTTACACTTTTAATATGGATCACCAATAATAAAAAGCAAACTAACAGATAAAAAGCCAATTAACAAATACATGCTATGGAATCAAGTAATTAATTAACTGCATTTAAGTAAACCATACGCACTCTAACTCCAACATCACTCTAATCTTTCACACGCTCCTACCACCAGTCACCTCATACGACCATCACCACCAACATCATCGTCATCTTCCACTGCCATCTAAAAAATCATAACCATATGGTGAATCGAACCACCACCAACATCAATATCAACATCATCATCATCATCATCTTCCACCCACCTCCCTATACTACTACCCAAAAATAAAAATCAAGCCCTAAAATTAAAACTTAGAACAGAAAAATATTTATCACCTAATTTGATCCAAGGTTGATAATGTCTTTATCAAAAACTGACTTTTTTTTTGGACTAGATTGAAAAAATAGGGACAAGATATCACTAGCCCCTTGTGTGGTGTGACTAAACATCATAGAAACATGGAAGCTAGAGAGAGAATCAATTCTAATAAACAGGAACCCTAAGTGAATGTGTGTGTGTAAATCTATTAGAAAATGTTGGGACCTTAGAGAACATAACTCCATTGGTTTTCTTGTTCAGTCTTTTAAGTTTTACCTTTTCACCTTTTTGCTCATCCTTACCCTTATCTTTAGTCTCTCTCTATATCTATCTATCTATACATCTATCTCTACACACACATACACACCTTCAAGCTCTTCACTTGATCGTTGTTTCTTAGCTTTTAAATCATGAGTAGTGATCATCCTTACTCCACAAACTACAATGGATCATGGTTCATGTTAAATAAACAATACATGTGTTCTTCATCAAGATCATCTTCTAATGAACCTTCACCTCCATCTCCACCTCTCAAAGAAGCTCTTCCTCTACTGAATTCAAACCCAACAAGAACATTCAACCATGATCAACAAAACCCTAATGATTCATCTGTTCAGTTGATAAAGATTGACCCCAATTGCAAGATTTCTGATGATCATGAGACTGTGACTGTAGCCCTAGATCTTGGGCTCCCAAGTTACAATCTTTCTGAAAATGATCAAAGATCAAGACTCTCAAACAGTACTACACATGATCATGAGATTAAAATGGATCATAAAGAAGTGGATAAATTAGAAGGTACAAGTGGTAATGCGTGTCTTACAACCGGTTTAAACAAGGGGAGGTACTGGATCCCTACTCCATCTCAAATTCTGATTGGTCCAACTCAGTTTTCTTGCCCTATTTGCTTCAAAACCTTCAACAGATACAATAACATGCAGGTATTATAATTACCCTAGAAGTTCTTTTCTTTTGTTTGTTTTGTTGAAAAAAAAAAGAAGAAAGCCCACATTTTTCTTTCCATAATTATTCAATTATTTAATTTTTTGCAAATTTTCATTAATGTCTCCTAGGGTTAGGGTTGATTTCTTATTTTTCTTTATTTCTTCGTCTTTAGAAATTTGATTATTTAGATCATCACCAACGCAAAGGCACACGGACGACTTATATACATCCTTCACCTCTCACAAATCTTTAAGGGTTGCGCTCTTTCTCACGTGCACAACCCCTCCCTCTCTCCCCGCATCCGTTCGACGGATGCCACGGGAGGTTGGGTTGGAAATGTTCTTACTCAGGTTAATGAATCTTACGAAGTTTGCTCTAAATTGTGGGATATTGTGAATCGGCTCAATCTTTATGAGGGCTTTAAGCGAAATAAAATTTTGATTTTTCAAATCTTTTTCTGAATTTCATGTTTCTCAAGTGAACTTATGAAATTTTGATTGGTTTTCGTTTTTCGAAATAAATTTTGAAGCTGTTTTTTCAAAATTCAAGTCGAACCCTAGGTTTTATATTTTTATTTTGAACAAAAAAATCCCTACAGCCTTAGCCAAGGGCAAAGTATTATAGGGGTTGGGGGGTTGTCACGTACCCCCAAATAGTTTTAATTTTGATCCGATAATATAAATTTTTGGCTTGTTAATGTAATTTTTTTATATATAACAAGTTCGCTCCTCTTAAACAAATTAATTTCTATTAAAGCGTTCAAGTTCTGTCACTAATCTTAGCAATGAGCTAAGAGAAACTAAGGCCACCCATATTAAAATAAATCAAAAAATAAAATTTACACTCATCATCCCAATCAAAAGCTAACATATTTCTTCTTTTCACCACGTAAATCCCATAGTCTTTCTCTCTTTACTCAAATTGGCAACCGATGGTTTCTTGTCGTTAAAAAACGACCTCGTTCCAAGCATGGTTGTTAGGACCGGATCGGACAGGCCGGTCCAACCGGGGATCGGCTAGGTGGCCGGTCCGGTCCGCTGTGATTCGTTTTGAACTGGTCGAACCGGCCTGTTCGTCCCGAACCGGTGATCAGACCGGGAAACCGGACCGGTTCGGATCGGAATTTGATTTTTTTATGGGTAAAAACGGGGTTTTGAACCATAAATTAGTATGTTGGATATATAAATATAGTTAAGTTTATATATATATATAACTATAAAATACATATATAAATCATATATAAATTACTTATATTTGATTATATATATAACTATATATACACTATATATTTAATTATGACATGATCATCCGATTTTTAAATCCGATCCAACCGGTCCGACCATCAAACCAATAAGACGTCCGGTTCAACGTCCGATTTAATTCTAAAAACAGTATTTAGTTCCAAGTGTTATAATGTCATATTTGAATTGGGATATATAGATAATGTATATATAATGTTATTTTTATATCGGGGTTTCTATTAAAGTGGAGCCTAAAATCGGTCGACTCATTTCACTCGCCGCATAGTGAACAAATCAAGTATTTGATCCAAGTGTCATTATCCAATTGCTTTATCTGATTTAACAAGACAAGTATTATGCTTTTTGTTCCTTGAAGTTTGGTTACTTCTTTTTCTCCTTCTGGAAATACATTGGCAAATGTGCCAAACAGCAACCTTTTTCATCATCTACGTACGATCACTAAGCACAAATACAATTATTATCTTTTTTCTTAACCGCAAACGGCCATACTTCGAATGATATATAGATATTATTTAATCGTGTTTATTTATCTGTTTTTTAGTCGAGACTATAGTTTAATATTATCGCGAGAACCTCTTGCTTCAACCCAGAGTATATTTGCCCTGAACAAAACTCGAGCCCAAGTTCTTCATATTTTTAATGGTCTTGGGTGTCTTATCTCAAAAATACTTTATTATATACATGTAGAAAAACCATTTGGTTTGATAGTTTAAAAGTAAAGTGTCAAGATTGTAAACAATAATCTTTAAAGAGTGTTAGAATTCAAATTCTGATATGAAGATTGGATTATAAATTAGTGTGGTTTAAAAGTAGAGTGGATAATTGCATGATTAATTGTTAAAAAATCTAGATGTGAAAACCGAAAACTAATAAAATATCACCAAGCTAGTAGTATTAATATATTAATCGTCAAGAATCTATATCTATATCTATACTATATAAGTCCATTAGTGTTAATTTTACATACTTAGCCATTTATCAACTTGCATAGTTGAGACTTCATTTGCGTAATTTCTAACTTGATCATATGAAACCACATATTTGATTTTGATTTCTTTCCTAATTAAAAATATTAAAATTTTAACAACCTTTTTAGTCATTATGTAATGTTTTTTAGAGGTGTATACTCATGCACATTTTGTCTATTTTTTCTTGATTTTATTAATTTAGTATCATGTCTAAACAAAGTAGATTTTTGTTGTTTCATGATTTAAAGAGCTCTTATTCGGTAGAATCTAACAAATCCAAGAGGGCGAAGTCTGGGCCTTATATATACTCTATATAATACTTGATAGATTTGCATATTGTTGCTATTCATTAAAAGAAAGTGGGTCTATAGCAACGAAAAAATGACACCTTATAGGGACTACAAATCGTCGTTAAAGACTATTTTGATCTATAGCAGCGACATGTCGTCTGGACAGACTCAAAGGATTGAATTTTTTACTTTTAGCTTTACCGAGTACATGTCGTCGGCACAGAGCGTTCTGTACCAACGACATGTGTCGTCGCTATAGCCTTTGTCGGTATAGGGTAAAATTGTTGTAGTGATTATGAATATATAGATTAATAAATTCACCTTTGCATTAGCTAGTTAATCCCTATATAAACTTGATTGATTGATTGCATAAATTGGCCTAATACAGATGCATTTGTGGGGGCATGGATCTCAATATAGAAGAGGCCCTGAATCCTTAAAAGGGATACAACCAACAGCCATGCTAAGACTACCATGCTACTGTTGTGCACCGCGGTGTCACAACAACATTGATCACCCGCAAGCTAAACCACTCAAAGATTTCAAAACCCTACAAACACATTACAAGAGAAAACATGGGACCAAGCCATTTAGGTGCAGTAAATGTGGTAAGGCCTTTGCGGTTAGAGGTGATTGGCGAACCCACGAGAAGAATTGTGGGAAACTTTGGTATTGTAGCTGTGGATCGAACTTTAAGCATAAAAGGTCTTTGAAAGATCATATTAAGGCGTTTGGAAATGGGCATGCAGCTTTTGGGATTGAGGATGAATCTTGCTTTGAGTTGGAAGTTGAAGAAACCGCGAATTTGGATAATACTGATCATCATTAAGAGAGTAATCTTGTTATGGTTATAGTTGATTAATCAAAGTTCTCTATCATTGCTAAAGATTATATCGATTAAGAACACTTTTGGAGGAACGTTATTATTTGCTAGCTACTATGGATCTTTGGCTTAATTTATGATTTCGTCGGGGAGGCGAATTCTCTTTTTAATTTTCGGTGTACTCTCCTTTGGAAATATCAAGTCGGAAACATCAGTTTTGTCTTTTAGAGTGAAAAAGGGGATTTGTTTTTTGAAGTAGGCAATTTTTGCATGAGTTAATGGTTTCTCAATGAAAACTGAAAATATGTGGTTTTAGGTTTTCACATGGAACACATGCAACATCTGCTAATTTGACTAGTGAAACATCTTCCAGTTTTAAATTAGAAACCAACATGCTTTCGGTTCTCACTTAGAAACCATAAATTAATGCATAAATCATCTACTCCAAAAAAGATATTCGTGAAAAGTAGAGTATTTTTTATTAACATGCTAACTTGAAGAGGGGCCGATGTAACAAGTAAAGAACTTTTTTTAAACTAACTAGTGTTGTTTTGATAAGAGTAATGGTTTCTTGTGTAGATTTAAAACATCCACAACGAAAACCATCACCTTCTGTAAAACAACGCTAGTTAAAAAAATCAACAAGTAAAAACGGAGGGGTGCGTGGGTACGTTGTGCGACACTCTCATGGGACTTTTGGACCAACAATGGTACTTTTTTTCTTCGGTATTCGAGTACAAGTAATTAGTTTATGGATTGTACTAGGTTTTTATTGTTGGTAGATGTTAGAAAAGGATATATAACGAGAGGTCAATATCAGTTTCGTTTAGAAAGTGGTGTCATAATACATGAACTCTCAGCTTTAACTAGCATATATTAATTAAACATCGTACCAAAAATACCACTGTAAATATACAAATATCATGTAGTGCTTGCATATAGTTTTAATATTATTAAATCTAGTTGCATGCACTGGCGGAGCATAGTTAAGACCGGGCGGGCCCCCTTTTTTTCGTCGGTAGTGTTAAATTTTAGTCCGGTAGTGTAAATTTTTGACTCGGTAGTGTAAATTTTCATATAAAACTCGAGTTCGCCCCCCTAATAAAAATTAATTTCGCCCCCGCCCCCCCTTCGGAAGTGGTCAAGCTCCGCCACTGGTTGCATGATACTATATATGTTGATAAAAGAAACCTGAAATTGAAGAGCGATATGCAACATTAAGAGGCTGTTTGTTTCAGGTTTTTAATGGTTCAGATATCTGAATGGTTTAGCATTAAAGGTTCAGACTGTTTGTTTCGCAAGCAAATGTCTGAATGGTTCAGACATTTGCCTCTGAATGTGGTTAAGCATTATACTAATGCTGAATGGTTAAAATATCTTATCTGAATTGGTACACATTTGCCTTTGAATAGTTAAGCGATATACTAACTATTAATGATTCAGACCTCCTAATGGTTTAACATTTAATGGTTTAGACCTTTTTATTGGTTCAACACTTAATCATTCAGAAATTACTAAACAACCCCTAACATCATCATTGTATATATATAGTGACCCAAATACACTACAGTTGGCTTAATTAGAATCGAATTTCAAAACCAACTATATTAGCAACACCACGATATTCAACTATAGCGTTATGTTGGAGTTTATCACCGTTGTAGAAGATAGTGGCTTGCATATAGATCGATCATGAGCGAAAGTAATTTGTCACCCAACACAACATAACGAGTAGCGACCGAAATAATCCGACGTACACTATCGATCCTTATATGCTATGAAAAGGAGGTGGTCGATATGATTGTTACAACTTATAACTATACTTTTTGCTTTGCTCATTAAGATAGTCTTATGGTGAGTAATATACATTCTTGTCTATAGTACACGTGTCATCTCTCAGATGATTTCGTATGTTTTACATGAAAAAACCACTTTCTACAATAAGACCTTTATATAAGAACCAAACTACTAATGTAGGAAATAACTACCAAGTCTATAAGAATTTGTGTGTCTGAAAAACTAGTCGAATATAATTAAAAAGCTATAGTTACTTTGGTAGTTAAATTACATTTCTATGGACCGGAAGAATCATATAGATGAATGATATTGATACATTTATTGTGACAACGAGACGTCAATGACGACCATAAAGCTTTTTATTTAGATTGTACCATCGAACGTATCAAACTATACAAAAGGGAACGACAATTATAACCGTCAAAACCATTTTATGTCCCAAGTACGATAATGATCGGTTTAGCTTCATGCCGATGAGATTTAGTTGGATGTGCTCGTTGAACCAACGCACACAACTTAGCTAGGTGAGCTAAGTCATCGGTTTAAGTTCATTTAATAAACAAGCTTAATTTGTTTCGTAACCTAAAACATAAAACATGTTGCTTATATAATTATATGATATATTATACATATAGGAGTTTCAAATCATAACTAGCTTTTGCTAAGAGAAGGCAAAGGACACTTCAAAACCAACTCAAAAAAACCTTAATTGGACACATGCCAAGTTTGAATCTATTAACGACGATAAACCATTTCCCGTAACTACAATTAGAGTTTGATCATCTAATTAATTAAGACAAAACAAATTAAAAAACAGAACAACTTTTAAAAACATAATGCAAATTTAATAAAGACGGTATAAATATTTAAGTTGTTTGAAAAAGTACATTAAAAAAAACTGTATGTTCTTACCCTATTTAATTAGTTTTTATGATAACTTGTCTCTCCACATATAATTATAAAATAAAGAAACAGTTATATACAAGTAAAAGCGAGTTGAGTCTAAGCCCAACTCAAACATGTAAATTACTTATGACTCAAGCTCGAGTTTTAAACATAAAGCTTGAAACAAATTAAGCTCGATCTCTTTAATTAAAGTTAAAGAAGCAAAACTCAAGCTTAAAGCTTTGTTAAACGTGCGCTCGACTCATGATGTTTAGCCAGCACTAGAGAATGCATATTTTGCAAGTTGTGAACTTATCCTGTATAACACAATCAAACAACCATATACCAGACATAACAGATTGATATATGCATAAAGGACTGGTGCCATTTTTATCAGATACTGTAGAAAAGATGACCAGCAGAATCCAAAAGGCATAACACAATTTTCAAATAAGCCTGAAGTTTTATATAAAGTACAAATTAGAATAGCAGCACATGTGTATGTACATTTTGTTTATCCTTGCTCTAATTGTTACCCTTTAATCTTGCCAAGGGAGCTTAATAGTAGTAATTCTCGGTTTAAATTATAACACGCGTCGAATAAAGGAATTTGCATCTACAAACCTACGTCCGAGGGTAAGCTAATCTCCAGAAAGTACAAGCTGCAAAACATGAACAAACATGTTGGAAAATAAAAAGAACATTCTCATTTGTATACATTTTTTTATTTTTGTGGTCAAAGAAGAAAATTTAAGGATCCAAAATCGATGATCTCGATTGGATTGCGAGGAAAAGAACAGATGTAGGGTTAAACTAAATAAAAAGGGTCTTCAGATACTTGAAGCTTAATCTCTAACGAATAAGAAAGTCATGACGGGAATAGATTAAAGAATGGAATGCTTGACCAAAAAAGTCAAAATGGTTTACCTTGCGGACATGAAGGCCATTCCAAAGAAGACGGCTTTAACAGCTTGTTTCTGTCCAGCATAATCAAATGCTAACGGAAGCATTTCATGTAGTGTTAAAAAGGCCATAACTCCACCGACTGTTACGAACCGAAGTAATTCAAACCATTAAAAATAAGCGTAGAAAACATGATTTGTTGTTGTTGACCAATCAATGGATAGAAAAAGAATAGTAAATATAAAACCTGATCCTAGCAAGCCCTCAAGAATCTCAGGATCTAGGCTACTTGGGAAGAGATATGCTGCATAATGCGTATATGTGAAATAATTAGAGTTATAATTTACTGGTTAGCAACATATCCACTCAGTTCAATGAAAATTGCAACTATTTTTGAAAATTATACGAGCAGCATGTACTCTATTTATCTATAGCTTTTTTTTTTTAGTTTTGTTATGATTAAAGGGAACTTCTTTAGAAATAAGTTTTCTAGTCTTGAAAATGATGTCACAACTCATACCTACTATAATGACACCCAAAGGCTCAGCAAAACCAGAAACCGTCGCCAATTTAAACGCCTGCCATTTACTGAAGTAAACACAATTCTGTTACCATTTAAAGTCTAAGAATTTCATGAAATGGAGGGATAGTTCATAATTCAAATCTATAGTAGTCTCACCTTTGTGTTGCAAAATAAACTGGAAGTGCAACAGCAACACCCTGTTAAAGTAAGAAAGCTAATTAAGCTCAACCTGCGATTTACCTGACCCGCTAACCAACTTACGGGTCCGGTTAGTTTTCCGATAAAGGATTCTCACAGATACGAAAAAAGAGAATATATAAAAGATGGCAGAATGTAAAATAAAAGTTTTCCCATTTGTGACGATAAAAAGTTACAAAAAGGGTACAATCCGGAATTCAAATTTACCTCTGGGATATTGTGCAAAGCTATGGCTAGAGCCAAGTTAAGTCCAACACGAAGACCCTACAAAAGAAACATGAAGAAGCAAATGACACATTATCTATTTTAACGAGAATGAAAACGTCAATAAGTATGAACAAATAAAAAACGCTAATGTTTAGTTTAATATAATGAAGGGATTCAGCACAATGAAGTTTCAAATGTTATTAATTTGTATAGGAAGTTGTTTCTATTTTATCCCAAAAATAAATTACATGTTTACCTTGAGTGATCCAAGGAAAACAGCCATTCCTTCTGGAAAATTGTGTAAGCTTATGCCTGCAAATGAATAAAATAAAACAATCTACTAGGACAATGATATATGAAAAATATTTTGAAAGCATTCAAGATTTAGTCATGAAGCTCGATATATGAAATTGGATCTTGGATGCCACAATGTATGAAATAAAAACATAAATTAATAGTATCATTTTTCTTTTAAAGTTCAAACTATATGTAAAAATCTGTTTGAACATATCTTTTTATGGAAGAAACAACCTTACCAACTGCTGTTATAATGCCACTAAATAAAACTTGACGACGATGCTTTTTCATGATATCTTTTCCCCCTTCATCTACTTGTTTCTGTTATTTTGCATAAAAGTTATCGTTAAGTAAGCAAGATACATGGCGAATATGGTTCAAGAGCATATATTTTCATTAAGAAAATAAAATACTTGACCTTTTTATTTTTAGTGTCAATTGTAGGAGCAAGTGATGGTTCCGGAATAAAATTAGCAATGATGGCAAAGAATATGACACCTCCAAAGAACTGTGCAAAATGTCGAATTCTTAAAGAGAATACAAGTATAATTCAAATGGGTATATTTATAATTTGGAAAGTAACCAACTTACCCAAATATTGCCTTTTAGAAAACCAATGGAATTTATGGCGTTGTGGGCCAAATCAAAGAAAGATATGCTTAGCATAAGGCCTGCAGCAAAACCCTGCACCAAAAGCATTGAAATATTCTTTCTTGATAGCAAAACTTCTAATAAAAATGCAAATAAAATAAATGAGCGTTTCAGAAACAAAAATTTGTACACACCTGTAAAAGTCCAAGCATCTTCAAGTTTGGAGCTTTAGCCAAAATCACAAAAAGCGCCCCTATTCACCATAAGATCATGTATTAGAATTAAAGAAGCAAGCATAATTGAGAATTTGAATATCTAAATAATCCAAGGCCAAAGATACAGTCAACAAATCACATTTGACTCTAAGGTGAAGCTTATGACATTGAATTTCCATAGTTGATGCAGTTTATAACAAATTCAACACAGTATACATGTTTGCCGTAAGTTTCATATTAGTTATCAGTTTTTGTGAAAGAGAAGCAACAAATATGACGTATCAAATGAAAGTGTGTGCTCAAAACTACAAATGAAAGTCTCATTTTGGTAGAGAGGTAGTTGAACGCTAGCTAGAATACCGTAATTGACCAAAACAACGACAAACATTCCTACGAAAACTGATTTAAAGATCTGACTCCAGTTATTAGAAAACTTGTCTTCATAAAAAAAATAAAAACTAAACATACTCTGATTCCTGATTTCCTCCGACTATGACTCTAGCCTAATTTGAGTGAAACCTAACAGCCCAGATCACATACTTAAGAAGCATTTCTTTCCCTGATCATCCATATTATGTTAGAAGTCCCTCTGAGTTCAGAATTCTACAGCATGGGTTTACTCTTTTCTTCTTCTTCATCAATCATCATCATTATCACGTAAACGAGATTAACAACCACATTAATACTCACAAGTGTACCACAACCACCACAAGTAGCTTACGAACTAAACCCACATTGTTTCCGAATCCAAAAGCGCTAATTCGCTAAATTAGCCATCAAAAGCACATCTTCTTTTAACTAATAGATAAAGATTGTAACAACTGACGACATTACAATCAAAATGCTCAAAACAATTCACCTCCAAGCAAAATAACACGATCAAAACACAATTAGTAGATAAACCCCTAAAACCCTAATCCCCTTAAGCAGATTATAGCACCAACAAACTGATAAACCACAAATTAAGCACCAAAACTCAAAACCATCACAACCCCACATAGCATATACAATCTTTAAAAACTATAACTCACAAAATCGAAACGAAATGAAGAAATCAAAACTAGGGTTAGTGATTGACTGACCTAAAGATGTACTTAATCCCCCAACAAGCGAGAGAGAAAGAGCAACCAAAACCTCCGAATCCATCATCAAATTCTTCGAAGAAACAGAGGATTTAGAGAATCAGTAGCTGTGAAAATTGAAATGAAAGGATTGTTGATGTTTATAGAGTTGTAGGTGGTGGTGATAATGTTCGAAACTGCTGACAGTAGGTCTCCGGTTGCCTTCTGCCCCAAATTGTTCCATCAACTACTTTTATAGTTTTTATTCCAATTTTATTAACCAAAGCAAACTTCAAGTGTCAAAAAGAATCTCATCTTGGTTATTTTCATCTATTATTTCTATGGTTTTACTTTCAAGACAGTTAAATTTTAGTCGTGTAAAACAACCTACTGTACAAATTACAAGAAAAATTTATGTACATCACATCATGAAACAATTTAGCTACTTTTCTTCGGATGTCAGTTGAACATCAAGTACGTCTATTTTTAAGGCAAAGAATATAAAAATAAATGAAACAAAGAGTAGATGAGTTAAGTGAAATATCAAAGTTTTAGCTTTTGTGTTTGAACATAAAAAAAATACGGCTTTAGTCTTCATTGTTAACTTAAGCAGCATTCTTTTGGTCTTGAGATGATTGTTGTCGTCAAGATTTTATGTTAATAGTCCTAAAGATCAAGTCTGAATGTTACTTGAAGAACGACATATGTTGAGTGTATATTAATCGTAAAAGATAGTGATTCGAGTGTAAATATTACATGAAAACTTATATGTATTGTGTGTATGTTAACAACAAAGATGATCTTATACGGTAATACTTTCTTTTAAGTTATACTTTCTTTCTATCCTCACTCATGTAGGGCAAAACTATACATAACTTTAATTTTATTAAAAAAAATACAATAAATACTTATGTATTAATTTAACTTATTTTTATGGTAGACTATTTATTACAAAAAATTGGGTAATTTAAGTTCCCTCCATCAAAAATTTTAAACTCATAACAACATAACTATTTAAATCCAAAAACACCCTAGAAAAAAAAAGTAAAAGTTTCATTAACCTTATATGCACAAATTATACCCGCCACCATTATTTACACTTTGTTCTATTATTCTAGAATAGAACAAATGTTTCACCTACTGTACATATATGATCACTGAATACTGTTTCAACTCAAGGGGGTGTATAAACATCAAATGAGAAGTAACTGAAATTGGTGTGATGTACTAATGAAGAATGAACATCTTTAGATGTACGTCCCTAGCGGGAAGCTCCTGATGAAGATGACAAGATCTGAGAATGGACTGTAAGAAATTAGATTATATTGCAACACTTGTGAGCTTGCTAGCACAATTGATACACAAGCATGATTACAACATGCACGGCTAGGTCACCTCAACTGTGAGTCCCTGAAGCAACTCAAGCGAACCAAAAGAATGGCTCGTGATATACCTTCAATTATACATCCTACAAAAAATTGAGGCACATGTCTAAGCGGAAAACAAAGTAGATTTCCATTTGCTGAACAAGGGCAAAATACCATGCAACTCAAGTTTTAGAACTGACACATGGTTTGATTATGATTATGGTTTTAAAAGTCGGGGTCTCGTTGGAAGTAATATATCTATCTCTTGAGATAGCGTATGGTTTGCCCACATCTCACCCTCCCAGACCCTACCAATAATTGTATACTATATGTGGGATTTACTGGGTATGGTTGTTATTGTTGTAGTAAGTTAAAAAAAAAGACGCAGACCGGAAACAAACTTATGAAACTAAGAACCGATGGTGGTGGAGAGTTTACCTCAAAATTCTTAATACATATTGTGAAGAGGAATGAATTCTGAGACAATTTACATCACCCTACACACCTTAGTAAAATAGTATTGTATAAATAAGAAAATTGTTCGTTATGAGAGCACTTTAAAATATGTGGGCAAAAGGAGCACGACATGTAGTTTATATTTTTAATTGTGCCTCAAGTAAAGCCTTAAGAGGTCTAAACATGGAATTTAGTGAGATGAAGTTTTTTATTTAGAACCAAGGAATTAGGCACCATGCTTAAAATAAGGAGTTAATTACACGATTGGTCCATGTGGTATGTTTATATTACAGTATTGGTTTCAACTCTTGAGATGTTACAGGTTTGGTATCAACTGTTTATCAACTCGTAACACAATTGGTCCCTGATACTAACTTCTGTTAAGTTTTTCAGTTAAGTGGAGGTGAAAAGTCTAAAACACCCCCTAACTAAAAGACAAAATATATAAATATAAATTAATTTATATGGGTCCCACTATTCTTAATTAAACAATTATATATAAATTAATAATACACACACATATATGTCACCATCAACCCTCCACCATTGTCCCAACCTTATCCATCGTCGGTAACCCACCACCACTACCACTATTGTCGGCAAACCACCACCACCATCGTCGGCAACCCATCACCATCATCCCCTGCAACCAATCACCACCACCGTAACACTAGCATCACCACCATCATCATCACCACCATTACCACCATCGTCTCGGCAACCCACAAGTCACCATCTCAGATCGTTCTCAATGGATGTGGATACGAGAACTAGTAATGGTGATAATGATAGTGTGTTATGGGACGGTGGAGGTGTGGCTTGAGAACAATCGGGGATGGTGATTGGTGGGCAGTGGTGGTGGTGGTGGGACCAACTTGATCGGAGATGGTGACTGGTGGGGCGGTGGTTTGGATTACGGTGGTGGTGATGGTTTGGGTTACGGTGGTGAGCAATGGTTTAGGTTACTATGTTGGTGGTGGCTGAGATGTGGAGAAGATGACGATGTTGGGGATTTCAGATGGCGGTGGACTGGGTGGTGGCGATGGTGGCGATGGAGATCGGGGGAGATGGATGTGGGGTAACGTGGGATCTGTATTAGACAGTGATGGTGGTGATGGTGGCAGCCGACAGTGGTGCGATGGTGGTAGTCAGTGGTGGTGAATGGGTCGGATTGTGAAAGAATAAGTGGAGAAAAAGGAGGATTTTGGGACCCACTTCTGGTATTTCTTTTAATGCAGGGGTATTTTAGACTTTTCACATCCACTTAACTGAAAAATTTAACATTATTAGTGTCAGGGATCAATCTTGTTACAAGTTGGCAAACAATAAAGACAAAACCTGTAATTTTTCAAAAGTTAGGAGCAATATTGGAATATGAGCAGAGCACATGGACCAATCGTGTAATTAACTCTAAAATAAGTGATAAATTAAGGACCGATGTGGACCAACTTTATCATGCACGGAGAAAATAAAGTTAATAGAATTAAATCAAATTAATTAAGTTTATGAACATGAATCAACCTTGGAAACTCATCAAACTTAAACAGATGAACCTTCTCCCACAAATATCACATCTTTTAAATCATCATCACTAGTTAAATTTGATAATGCAAGAGTACAAGGTTTTAGATCCTTAGATGATATAGCCATATAACAAATATGAAGAAAATTTAGTATTAGCTTATAATGGAGAACCAAGTTGCTGTGAAGAAACAACTGGATATTTATAACGGGTAGAAGCCATGAAGAATAAATAGACTATATAGAGAAAAAGAGCACTTGGATACTTACCCGCAACCAAAATCCAATAAGGTTAAAATGGGTATTCAAGGTAAAATGAGCTGCTAACAAAGAAATTACTAAATACAAATACAGATTTATAGCAAAAGGATATATGCAAAAACATGAAATGGACTACAATAAAGTCTTTACCCCATAGTAAAAAATGGAAACAATAAGACTTCGAGTAGCTTTAGCATCACAAGAAGAATGGCCAATACATCATTTAGATGTAAAATCAACCTTCTTACATAGTGATTTAAAGGAATATGTTTGCGTAACTCGACTATATGTAAAGAAAAGAAAAGAGAAGTTAGTCCAAAAATTAAAGAAGGCAATATATGAATTATGACAAGCACCAAGAACTTGAACTTGGAACCTTAGATTGAATAATACACCATAAAGGAATAAGATTAGCAACATGAAGCTTAATTAAAGATATTACCACCTTGAAAAAAGAAGTAGAAAACAAAAATTAAATAAGTGATTTTTGACTATCAAAAATACTATCTTAAAAATGAGTAAGCCAAGAAAATGATAAACTTTTGTTTAGAGCAAGCTACTTATGCTCAAAAAGTAAGAAGGAAGCAAAGATCGACTTAAAAATTGCAATCTAACAAGCTATATCCAATAGAAGCATGATTGTAATTATTTAAAAATGACAAAAGTGAATTAGTAAATGCAACAGGATATAGAAAACTAACTAAACGTAGTTTGTTAGGATTTTTGGCTATATGAAAATGTTCTCATCCCACATTGGTGCAAGGATGAAAGCTTGGGAGGACTCCAAGCTTATAAAAGAAGTCCAAGGCTTTGGTTTCAAAGTGCCCCAACCAAAAATACACTTGAAGTGTTTGGTTCTTTCTTTCTTTTCTAGTACTCTTGTCTTAGAGTGTAGAAAGTTTTTTAGTTAAACATTTTGGAGAGTGTGGGTGTAGTTGGGCGGGGGGAGGCTTGAGAGATTAGTCTATGTGATTGTAACAATTTGTCGCATAGTGGATCTTTCTCTCTGGAGGCCCGTGGTTTTTCTCCGGTTTTGGAGTTTCCACGTATATTCTTGTGTTCAGTTATATTTCTCTATTGTTAGCATTGGGAGGGTTGTTGGGGATCCTTGAGACCGCTTGTTTCCCAACATAGTTTGCATTGTGTCACACATACAAGAGTAGACATCAACCATACAGTTGAATTTGACAAGTCGTTAAATGGAAAAACCTCGAATCACACACATGTAAGTTGTGAACTACCTCATAAAATATATCAAAGGATATATAGATTAGGAATTATAATGATAGTAGTTATGGAGTAGACCCAACAATGGGAATTGAACCATCAAAATCTTATTTTACTACAATGATGCATCTATAACTTAATTTGGCAAGCCACAAACAAAAAACAATAGCACTATCTTCATGTGAATCAGAATTATGGCCATTACTTCTACAGTTTAATTGTAAAGTACTATGCGCTAAAGGACTACTATGTGAAATTAACTTGATTAAAGGCAAGCAAAGTAACACTTCAATTCATAATAATAAATCAACAATACTACTCATGAAGTATCCTATATTTCATAGTAGATCCAAGAGCATCAACACAAGATACCATTTCATTCGTGAATGCATCAGAAACAAACAAATTCAAGTTGAACATGGGGAACGTCAGAAAGCCAACATCCTAAAAAAACTTTGCAAAGTATAAAATTTGTTGAAATAAGGAGCATGCTTGGAGTCAAAGAACTTGGAAGAACAAATCAATATTAGAGGTGAGAATATTAGTATAATTATGCTTATCCTAGGTTCTTTGTATATATAATTACTATTATTATTGTATAACATATAGTTAGACGGTTGGTAGTTTATAAAATCCGTTGCACCATTTGTTGAGGGACACACCCGTTCGATCCATATAAATACCATATGTAAACATCATTTTTAAGGCTAGTGATCATTTATGAAATTAATAAGTAATTCTTTATCCAATTCCTTTCAATCCTATCATATATAATCGGATTATAATATTACTTAATGTGTGGCGCGCATAAATCTTTAAAGGTAACATAACTATGAAGATTCAAGATGCCTAAATTGATTCTTGCGGTTTCTTTTGTTAGAAAGATCCTTAATATATTCATGAATATTTTATTTCATTGTGTGTATATAGTTTATAAACGCAGCCTTAATTAAGCATATACAAAGATTTTAATCTACCTGAAATAATAGAGAAATTTAATATTATCTTATATTAATAATTTGTTTTTTTAAATTAATCATCTTTCATGTATGTGTATGCATGCAAGACAAATACACGTGAACTCAAAATAAAAAAAATGTTCATTAAGTTTTGGACATAATCTATGGTTATAATTTCCATGGTGCTAAAGTCATGCAACTCAAAACCAAAATTTGGATCAGTACACCCTCTTGAACATTCATTAAAGTTAAAATTAACCATTACAAAACAAGAAATAAAACTATTATTATCAAATAGTCAGCTTTTGCTTGCCCTTCGATCATGTTAGTCATTCCACATGGTAAACACACTTGGGTTCGATTCTTGCACCGACGAATCACCAGACCATCCAGCATAGTTCTCCGTTGGCAAATTGTCATAATCGACCTTAACCATCGCGAGCTCCTCCGCAGTACTCCCCGATTGTCCAAGAAAATTACCTAAATAACCTCCACCACTATAGCTCCCGCTCGAGCTACCACCATTGTTGTTAGTACCATCCATCAAAGAAGATGAAGATCCACCCATGTTCATCAACCCATGAAGCAAACCAGGATTGTTTTGAAGATAACTATTGTAAAATTGAGGTGTTTGACTTGAAGATTGGTGTGAATTACCATGCATGTTATAAGGGTGATGATGATGGGATTGGAGGTAAGTTTGGTGAAAGTGAGGGTCTTGAGTGGAATAATGCGATATTTCAGGGTTATGTAAAGTTAGCAAAGGTTGTGGTGATTGTGTCTCAAATGGTTGTTGTTGTAAAAGAGGATAGGCTTGTAACACCCCGCCAGTTGTACCTGAGGCCCCAAAGGGAAAACCTGACCCAAGCGCGATCATTTCTTCGCGCTTTCTTGACGACTCGATCGCCTGAGCCTCTTTTAAACGTTTTGCAGCCCCGCCACCTATGGGGAGCGTGTTGCTCTCGAGTATACTTTTAACATCATAACGGTTCATGTCAAAGTTTGTAACCGCACTTAGACCTCTAAACTTTATCGCTGCGATATCGTATGCCTCGGCCGCTTCTTCTTCAGTGCCTGCAAAATATAAAAAAACATACATAACTAAAAGAAACATAAATACAAGAATCTAAAATGTTACACATTAAATTGGAACATGAAAGAATTAAATGCAATAAAACAATGAGCGTGTTATGGGGGCCAAAACCCAAACTTTAAAAATTGTGGCTTCATGAAATTACTAAAATCATAATATTTTTATAATGAAAACTATTATTATTAAAAAAATATCACTCATAACCACTTAGTTAAACCGTTCACCATGCATTTATAAATTTACATTTAATAAAAGCTATGTTAAGTTATTGTTAATCCACATGGTAAGCTAGAGACTTTGTAGTAGGTGCATGTACATACATAGGTTTTCGAAGAATTTAAGATAGATCATGAATGAACACAAGATCTGATTAATGATGAAACATGGTACATACTGAAAGTCCCCAAGTAGAGATCTTTGTTGCCTGCAACTCTTCCTATTCTTGCTTGCCATCTTCCATGCTGATGATGTCTGATCATATGATCATTTAACAACTTGTGTCATACATAAGATCTAGAGAGAGAGAGAGAGTATAATCTAGAGAGAGAAAGAGTATGTGTTCATTAGGGTTTTTGGTACCTTGTTACACCTCTATACATAGATGCACCACGAGAGAATCCACTACTCTTCCTGTAATTTAATAAAAGTAACTTATGATCAACTTACAACTAAAAGAACCAAAAGATCATAGATTAATTAATTAAGTTTAAAATTGTTGTTTACCTTCTAATGGATGCTACAAATTCTTGTCTAGTCATGTGTTTCATGTCCTCAATTTCCTTTTCATAGTTAGTAATCTGTAAAGCATACATGTTATTCGCGATACGCGCTAAGGATATAAACTTATATATACTTGCATGTACTAAAGAAAGCATCAATGAGAAGTGATGTACAGGAAAATTGGTGGTGGTAGAAGTTCCCCAATACTTTAGTGCAGCCATATCATAAGCTCTAGCTGCTTTCTCTTCTTTGTCATACCCACCTACACCCCAAAAAACAAAAGTTAATAGAAAAATATTTCAACATTAAGGTAGTTAACAAGTTACAAATTGAAGATGATCATAATAATCAATCAAACTTACCAAGATAAACTGCATCATTCGACCGAATAATAGTATTGCCAAAGAACAAATAGAAAACAAAGTTAGTAGTTATCGTGCAAAAATCATACAAACAAGGCAAAAAGAAGTTACAAAATGGCATTATGAATCGTGTTGTTAAAAATTCAATATTCACATCATCATCTTGATGATTATATGGTTTTTACCTTGACGTCCTTTTCGCGATTGCCCTTCTCTTCTACAACTATTATCCCACAAATGAGCTTCATATCTTCCTGTCCATCTATGCCTGCAATTTAATCATTCATTAACAAAAACATGTTAATGCTCAAAGTTCTTTGCTTTATTGAATAAAGATTCTTGAAAAGCAAAGTAAATAATGCGGATAATGTTATGAACACGCACCTCGTTACACCACGATAGATTGAAGTTCTTTGCCCAAATGTATCCAAAGTCCTTCTAGGGTTAGCTTCAACAATGCTTGTAGTAGTATTGCTATTATCATTGCTAGTGTTATGATCATCACCGGTGCTTGTTTCGCAAGTCGAACGCTTTCCACTGCCCATAGATAGTGTCAATGACTGCAAAGTGCTTGAATTTTCTGGTAGTTCATAGCTTGAAGGTGTGGCAGATAAAGTGTTTTGAACTTGTGGCAACAAACTGTTGTTTGTGAACAGATAATCTGTGTCATTGCCCTTCATGTCATTATATGTCACAAGATCTGAAGAGTTTTCTGAATTGCTAACACCCAAAAAATCAGCTACTTTAGGGACCTGATCATTGCTACCTTGTGCCCCAATCAAGTTCCATTCTGCATCATTTTTAAAAGATTAAGATGACAGAAACAATCAATAACAAAGATCATGTAAGAACCATAAATATGTTAAGAAACTTAAGAACCTATGAATAATATTATTAGTTTGTGAGTTCCTTGTTGGTTTTCTGTGTTCTCAACATATTTGTGGTTCTTATACGCGATACACGATACGCGATACTGGTGATGTGAATGAAAAAGATCAGTCTACTATACCTTGGTTAGGAAAAGGGGTGTCTATGTTATCATGAACAAGACCTAGAGAAAAATTGTGAGACTGAGCAGTGTGAAGATGAGGTGGTAAAGATGAATTAGTTGGAGATAGAGGAAATGAAAGCCAGTTGTTTGAATTCATGTCTTCTTCTTTGCAGTTACAAAGCTAATGATATGTGAACTCCTGCACAAATCTAACAACAAAAGGTTTAAAAAAACACACAAGCTAGCAAGTGATGATTAGTGAATGAAAACACAGAGTTAAAGCTGATATTAATATTACCCTAAAGCAGGATACTTGGAGAGAATTTGAGGGTGAAGAAGATAGTTTTTAAAAAAGATGAAGAGAAGAGGAAAAGAGAGAATTTATTAGAAAGATGGAAGTATTATTAATAAATAATAAATACTCCTTTATCTTTCTATTCTCTCTTACTTTCTCTCTCTTTTGGTTCATAGAAACCCTTCTGCAATGTTCATTTTAAGTAGTCTGACTCCAGCATCTTACAAATTGTTTTATATGATATAATAATATATTTTTGAATATTTAATTACGTTATTAATTCTAGTATGCAATTTAATAATCGTGTTTTATAATAAGGGCAGTGAGGCACGAGCGCCTTTATTATACTAAGTTTAACATTAGTGCTAGTGTCACACGATGTGGCATGCTCATGTTGATGGAGCATAGAAATTTTCTTATTAGGGGTGGAAGTTTATAGGTCTGGTTGTAAATTATACCAATAACATGTAAATATTGCAAATATCATGGTTTCAAGTCTCATTTTTAGTAAAATATTTGGAGTTGATTTAAAAAGTTTTCTCAACAATAGGTTTTCTCCTGAGAGGGTTGGAGGTGCGGTCTCGGCTGAGATACGGATAGATGGGTCCGATTAATATAACATCTATCATCCGGATCAAGGTCGCACATTTTCTTTTCAAAAAATTTTATTGGTTTGTTTCGGTTTGTGTCGGGAAGGGTTGATTCACACAGTAAAAAGATAATAACCAAATTTTAAATATTAAGCACGTACATAACAAAAATACTTCAATTTTTTTTTGAATAGCTAAATTGAGGGTTTGCGGTTGGTTAGAATTAGGTTTGGTAGGTGGTGTAACAGTAGACAGAGGGACGATCAATGGTATGTGGCACTTATAGCAGGTATCTAGCAAAAATTAGACCGTTAGGGGTTTAATTAGGATGGTTGTGATGATTGAACTATTCAAAATTACATCTATTATCGAACTAATAGGTCCATATAATTATTGTTAGGTTTGGGTTCAAATACAAAGTGAACATTATGTAAAAAGTGTGAGAAGCAATCGGTGAGTGACATGTGACATATTTTTAAAAATAGAAGGAGGGGTATTTTAG